>CAUYQV010050281.1:0-47668 GCA_963574575.1 Galagoides demidoff
GTGTTGATACAATGATAAAGCAAATGACATGAAATTTATGTTAACCAGCTTGATGAAAGTGTTTCAAATTGTATATGAAAACAGCACAATGTACCCCATGTTTGCATTAATGTATACAGATATCAATTAATAAAAAAATAAAAATAAAAAAAATAAACTAGTGGGGTTTTCTCTTTGCCACTATCATGACTTGTAGCTGCAAATGTCTAAAACAATATAACATTTATTCTATTTAAGGTTTATTTCTTCCTTTATAAAGTTGTATGAGAATATCTCAGATCGTGATTTTGAGAACTCAATGATGCCTAGACAGTTTGCGGCTCTGTCTTTGAAACAATAAAATGTCCTTGCTTATCATAGTCAATCTCCTCTCTGTTTGCTTCCTCTTCATCATTCTCTTTATTATTGCCAGGGGGCCTTTGCTCTTATGTAAAGAAACACACAGACATACACACACCCACACACATGCATGACTGAACTTGTATGTTGATTATAGAAGGGACATCAGAATTAATTTTTGAGTAAGTATATAAAGACAATGTCATCAACTTCCCAAGGTTTGATAAATGCAAGTATTTCATTATATTGTTTCTTTTCCTAAGAGCTGAAATTAGGATTAGAAGATATCAAAGCCTTCAGCCAACTATATTTTGTCTACATTAGTTCAAATGAGCAGATGTTCCCAAGTCTTTTTCAGAATTAGTTTTATGTATGCACACACCCGTGGCTACTAGGCAGATGCTTCTGATTGGCTTAGTCAATTGAGTCAAATAATCTGTCATTTAGCCAAGCATTCAATTGGCCTGCTTCTCCTCGCCTCATTAAAGTGGCTGATTTGATTATATTGTTGAGCAGTTTTACCTTTAATCTTCATGCATTTCCCCTTAGGTAGAGGGTCAGCCATTAAAAGGCATAAGAGCGTTTTTTCAACATAAGATACAATAAAGCTAAGGTTAGACCTGAGATTTTCTGACCCTCAGCACAGCTACTTTCCTCCACAAATTGCACACACATGCACACACTCAGAAAAGGAGCAACTACCTTAGTCCTGAAGTACATCAAGTTACCCTTACAGGTGGGGATCTAAAGATGAAAGCTACTTGACAGATCCCCCAGGCACAGGGTATTCCAAAGAAATGAACCATAAACCCTATCGTCTGGGTTTGCTCTTCAGTAAAACGCAGTATGTTGGTGACAGATACCTGGTCTGGGGCTGTGGGAAGCACAGTTTTCCAGACAAGACCCAACCATCATAGTGTATGGTGGGCAGGTAGCTTCTGATAAAAGAAGGGCTGCCAAACTCAGTGTAGCAAGAGTGGAAGGGGTCACAGCGATGGCCCAAGCACAGCGTGGAAAGAGCAGAGGCAAGGGAAGGAGATCTGAATTTAAAAGGCTGCCTCCTGCAAGCTATCTCCATTACCTTGGTTGAGAAAAAAAAAAAAAATGAAAATCTAATCCAGGAAATACTGTCTGTAGAAAGTGCATCTGGGTGAGGGGAGGCGTTTGCCTACAGCTAAGCAAGCTCCCTTTGGTTTTGTTCATTGCTAACTGCTTTGCATTACGTTAATCTGTTTCTAATGTTTTTTTTTTTAATTTTTATTTTTTTATTAATTGATCTCTGTATACATTGATGCGAACATGGGGTACATTGTGCTGTTTCATATACAATTTGAAACACTCTCATCAAGCTGGTTAACATAACTTTCATGTCATTTGGTTAATCATTGTATCAACACATTTATATTCTAGTTCTAGAAAAGTTCACTTGTACCCTTGTTAGACAGATAACACAACAATTAAGTAAATGAGGTGAGGGATATATTAACTAGTGTGATGTAAACATTCCAAATTATATATGAAATTAGCACATTGTACCCCATAAATTCATTAATATATACATGATCAATGTGTTCATGATTTAATAAAAATATGATAGCAGAAAGTTACAAATTTGTAGAAAAAATAATATCCAGGTAGAAAAAAGTTAAATATCTCCATCAGAATCATTCCAAAAAAAGGATTACCCAAGACAAATAATAAAACTCACTAATTAAAGAGAGGATCTTAAGAGAAAAATGAAAAAAGAAGAAAATAATATGTAAGGGAGTTCTGATAAGTCTACAAGTAAATTTCTCAGCAGAGATGTTACAGTGAAGGATGATATATCTATTCAAAGTGCTGGAGAAAAAAAAAAAACTGCCAAAAAAAAAAAAAAGAAATATTCCAGTGGAAACAAAATGAGAGGAGAGGTAGCTATATTTACATCAGACAAAGTATATTTTAAACTGAAAATTGTAGTATGAGACAATGAAGAACATTGTATAATGATAAAAGTGTGTTAATTCATCGAGGGGCTATAACAATTATAAATATATGTACACCCAAATTTGTATTACCTAAATATATGAGGCAAACAATAGATTAAATATGAGTCATAAACAGTAATAAAACAGTAGTAAGGGACCTAAATACTCTCACTTTGAGCAATGAGAAGATCATCCAGAGATAAAATTAATATGAAAACATTAAA
The DNA here is from genome assembly GCA_963574575.1 of Galagoides demidoff. Taxonomy (NCBI): domain Eukaryota; kingdom Metazoa; phylum Chordata; class Mammalia; order Primates; family Galagidae; genus Galagoides; species Galagoides demidoff. The sequence goes on from CAUYQV010050281.1 coordinate 2,531, forward strand.
TTTAAATTGCACTATGATGGAACTGGGAGAGATCAAGCTGCTCATGCCAGTTAGAGTCTCTTTTATAAATTGAGGTGCATTCTGGTTGGGTGCATAGATATTGATAATTGAGATCTCATCATACTGAATATTGCCCTTAAAAATATAAAGTGGCCATCTTTATCTTTGGTGATTTTTGTTGGTTCAAAACCTTTTGGATCTGTGAATAATATTGCACACTTGCTTTTTTCTGCTTTCCATTAGCCTGGAATATAGATGACCATCCCTTCACCCTGGGTCTATATTTTTCTTTTAAGGTAAGGTGAGATTCTTGTATACAACAGATGTCTGGTCTGAGTTTCTGCATCCAATCAGCCAATCTGTGCCTCTTTAGAGGACAATTTTAGCAATTCACATTGATTGAAATTATTGATAAGCCTGGTAAAATTTTGGGCATCGAGTTGTTTGAAATTCCAGTAGGAATTTTTAATCCTTTTGCCATTGTGGAAGTTGGAATTTGATCAAAAGTTTCTGGGTGGGTTTACTTTTGTGGTGGAGGATTGCACTGGTCATTATGGAGGATATGTTTGAGAATTTCCTGGAGAGCTGGTTTAGTTATAGCAAATTTCTTCAGTGTGTGAATGTCATTAAAGTATTTAATTTCTCCATCATAGATGAAACTCAGTTAAGCTGGATACAGGATCCTGGGTTGAAAGTTATTTTGTTGTAGGAGATTAAAAGTCGATGACCATCCTCTTCTAGCCTGAAAGCTTTCAGGTGAGAGATCTTCAGTCATCCTAATACTCTTCCCCTTGTAGGTTATGGTTTTCTTACATCTGACTGCTTTCAGAATTTTCTCTTTCATCTTAACTTTGGTGAAGTTAATTATGCTGTGTCTAGGGGATGTCTTGTTGGAGTTGAGTCATGCTGGGGTTCTGAAACTATCTGGTATCTGAATTTCAGAATCTCTTGGCATGTCTGGAAAGTTCCCTTTCATAATTTCATGAAGAAGAGCCTCAGTGTTTTGTGAAGCAACTTCATCACCTTTAGGGATTCCTATAAGGCAAATATTAGTTTTCTTCGAATTATCTGTGAGCTCTCTGAGAGTGAGATCTGTTTTTGCTCTCCATTTCTTTTGATCTTTGCATTCCTGGGCTTCTTTAAAAGCTTTGTCTTCAAAATCAGAGATCCTTTCTTCTGCCTATTGCACTCTGTTATGGAGGGATTCCACTGTGTCTTTCAGATCCTTGAAGGCTGCAAACTCTCGTCTCAGTGTTTCAAAATCTTTGTTCTTTTTATCTTTGAAATCATTGAGTTATTGAGACATCTTTTGAATAATTTCTTGAGATATCTTTTGAATAATTTCTTGAGGAATCTTTTGAATAATTTCTTGAACTTCTTATTTCTTCCTTTCTTCCATTCTGTTAATCTTATTTGCTATCCATGTTCTGAATTCAGTTTCTGACATCGTGGCCATTTGCTTGTGGATGGGATTTTCAATTGTGTCTGCCCCATAATCCCTTGGAGGAGTTGATCTACTCTGGTTATTTGAGTTGCCAGAGTTCTTCCACTGGTTCTGCCCCATTCTGAGTTTACCTTGTTTGGAGGCCTTACCAGAACTGTTCAGTTCAGTTGCTGACTTCTGGTTGCCCAGAGAGACAGGCAGAACGTGTCTGTTGTCTTCTCCCAGTTCTTGGGTGCTGGGGCAACCGGGGTACGGTGGAACAACAGTAGCCCGTAGTGTGCGTGGTCAGATTAGACCTCATTCAGCCTGCTGGGGCGACCAGGGGGCAGGAGACCGTCAGCAGCCAGATCAGTCCTAGTTCAGCCCCACTGGGGCAACTGGTGGAACAGGGGCTCTGTATTGGCTAGATCCATCTTAGTTCAGTACCCTGGTGCAGCCAGAGGGTGGGGGAATGGCAGCAGTAGCACAGGGTACACAAGTGACCAGATCAGTCCTAGTTCAGCCCCGCCAGAGTAGCTGGGGGGAAGCAGAGGACTCCCTCACCATTGTCCACTGGATGTGTGCGGTGCTAGCAAGCCAATCTGTGCTCTCCCAGTGTGGGGGCCTGGAGTGGGGAACTCCTCCATCCCTGTCTGAGGGATGTATGTGGCTCTAGCAAACAGTTCTGGGCCCTCCCAGAGTGGTAGACCCCTCCACTGCCACCTGCAGTATGCATGTGGCTATAGCAAACAGTTTTAGGCCCACCCAGCTTGGGTGCCTGGAGCTGGGAACTCCTCCCCTGGTCCCTGTGGGAAGTGCGTGTCTCAGGCAAGCTGTTTTGGTTCTACCTGGAACGGAGGACTCCTATGCCACTGCCCGTGGGATGCTTGCAGCACTAGCAAGCAGTTCTGGGCCTGCCCAGGGCAGGAGCCTGGGGCAGGGATCTCCTCTACCACCCGTGAGGTGTGTGACTCTAGCAAGCAGTTTTGGGCCTGCCCTGCTCCATGAGGGCAAAGGGACCCACTCGGCAGATGGGTTAATCTGGGAAGGTTAATACTTCCTTCCTCACCTTGCCCCCAGTCACTCTTAATCCCCCAGGTCTGTGACCCTATTCACTCCAGCAGGCCACTGCTCTCGGGGTTTACAACTGGAAAAATCAGCCAGAAATCTGAGTTCAGCAGGGTGACCTTGTGTGTTTAAATTAGGCTTCTGTCCAGCTAGATTTCTCTGTAAATCAGAGGCTGCATTCAGCTCTTGGCAGCAGACAGCTAGCAGTTTACACTCAGGTGACAATTCTAGCCTCTGCCCGCCAACTGCCTTTGTCTCAGGGGGATTACACCCTGAGGGCTGGTGCTCCACCCATGAACGTTATCTGCACCCTGCCTGTGACTGCTGTCTGGAACCTCTGTTTGCTCAGAGAGACAGGACTGGAATGGTGTCAGTCCGCAGCTCAGGATGCCACTGTTGCTGTATTGACATCCCCTGAGCCGACTCTCCTCTCCTCATGCCTGCACCACAGTCAGCACAGAACAGTACCATCTCTTTACCCCTCCACTTCTCTCAAGGAGATGCCCAATAATCTGGATTCCATAGGTAACAAACCTCCAGACCTTGGAGTGGGTGGATGGGGACTCCTCGGAGTTCAATGTTGTAGGTAGGGAATATATACAGTTTTATACAGTTTTACAGTTTTATGCCTGGCCAGAGGGTGCCGTGGCATGCCAGCAGGGGGAGGAGGTCCAGTTTTTAGGGAGTCTCTCCCGTGGGATAGAGTGGGAGGAAGTTTGAACTCTGCTCACTTGTTTGCATGGAGTAAACTGTGAGCCCTTCTTGTGGGGGAGGGGACACTTGTCCACTTGGTGGTGGAATTTGTACCTTTTGGTTGTATTTTTGGGGTTGCAGTTCACCTCAGGAAGGTTGAAGTGCGCTCTTCAATCTTCTTTCTTGGCTCTGCTCCAAACCATCAGCTAAATTGCTAAACTTCTGTCCTTTAAGCCTCCTTCTGGACAGGAGTTTCTGTAAAAAGCTGGCTGCAGTCCGCCATCTTGGCTCCACCCCCCACATTTTCTTAGATATTGTGTTAAGACATTTGTATTCTACATTTAGTAAGTTTCACATGGACCCTTGTAATTCTTTCAATAAATGTTAATGGCTTGAATGCCCCACTGAATAGGCACAGGCTGTCTGATCAGATAAAAAATACCAGGAAACACACCCAACCTTGAGGGACAAAACAAGACTCAGGGTGAAGCGTTGGAAAACAATATTTTAGGCTAGTGGAAATTTGAAGAAATAAGGCATCAGAATATTATTTTCAGATACAAGTTGATTTAAAGGAACTAAAGTTAAGAAACAAAAAAGATGGTCACTTCATATTAGTCAAGGGAACACTACAACAAGAGGACATTTCATTTCTAAATATTTATGTAGCCAACTTAAATGCTCCTAGATTTATTAAACAGATGTGTAGTAGTTTGAACAATATACATTCTATAAAACCATAATCTCTGGGAACTTTAATACACCCTCTGACATAAATGGACAGATCTTCTAAACAGAAACTAAACAAAAATACAATGAACTTAAATGTGACCCTAGAAGAAATGGGCTTAAAAGACATACAGAACATTCCATCCCAAAGGATATACATTCTCATCAGCTCATGGAACATATTTCAAAATAGACCATATCCTAAGACAAATATCAAACCTCAACTAAATTAAAAGAATTGAAATTATACATTGTATCTTCTCAGACAAAAATACAATAAAGATGGAACTCAACTTCAAGTGCAGGAAAAACTCTTGAAACACTTGGGAAAAGATTTTATGAATCTTTTCAAAAAACATAAATGAATGGGGGTATTATCAAGCTGAAAATTTCCTGCACAGCTAAGGGAACAATAACTAAAGCAAACAAACAGCCTTCTGAATGGGATAAATTATTTGCTTTTTATGTGTCTGACAAAGGACTAATCTGCAGAAAACTCAAACTAATCAACAATAAACATTCATATGACTCCATTAATCATTAGACAACAGACATGAACATAACCTACACCTAAGAAGAGAGATGAATGGCCAACAAACACATATAAAAATCCTCACTGTCTCTAATCATTAGAGAAGTGCAAATCAGAACCAAATTGATATATCATTTAACACCAGTGAGAGTAGGTCACATCACAAAGTCTCAAATAGGCAAATACTAGTGTGGCTGTGGAGAGTAGGGAACAATTATACACTGTTGGTGCAACTGCAAACTTAAAGCTCTTTGGAAAAGAAGCATGGAGAATCCTCAAAGAGCTAAACAAAGACCCTCCATCTGTATCCATAATCCCTTTACTAAGTATATACCTAGAATAAAAAGAAATTATTTTACTATAAGGAAAATTGCACTAGAATGTTTACCATGGCTCTATTCACAATCACCAAGATGTTGAAACAACCCAAGTGCCCATCAGCTCGTGAGTAGATAAATCATGGTATATTTGTACTGTAAAATACTATTCATCCATAAAGAAGGATGGAGACTTTACTTATTTTTTATTTAACTGGATGGATTTGGAGAACATCCTCCTGAGAAAAATATCACAAGAATGGAAAATAAAGCATCCAGTGTATTCAATAGCAATATGAAATTAGTAGATGAACAACCACACATCCATACATTAAATACAATTAAATTCAAGTAGAGGGGAGAAGAGAAGAAAGGAGGGAGAGGAGAGGATGGAGGTTTCTTGGTAAACTCTCACCTACCTTGTGCAATGTAGGGGTGAAGTGCTCAACTACAACTTGTACTTTAAGAAATGCAAACAGTGTAACCTAATCTTTTCTACCTATATATTATTCTGAAGTTAAAAAAGATTTACCAAAAATAACAACAATGACAAAGATTTACCCATTGAGTTTATACTATGTGACATGTTCTCTGCTATGTGGACCAGAACTTGTGTAGACTGAAAACATTAAAAGTTGGAACCACTACCTTTGCTAAGTAGTTTTACTCTAGGGAATGAATCTACAAAGCTACAAAGTTTATTTAGTGGTAACATAAATACAGTTAAGAAATTTAAACACTGAAAGAGTACGAGTTGCCACATTGTTTCACTTTTTCAGTCCTTAGACTTTGTTTTCTCAACACTTAAATAAGTGATGAATGTTTCTTGGAGCCTGGTATGCCATTGGCTGACTACCTGGCAAAAGCTGTTATTGGAGAGAGATATGCAAAAAGATTGTCTTGTTAGAAATAGTTTGACATTTCTCCAGAGAAATATACCAAGATTTCTCTAATTTCTGTGGAAGCATTCTCAAATGTATCAAGAAAAATTTTAAAAAGTGAGAATCAAGGTTCAATTTATGACCAGGTGTGGTAGTTCATGCCTGTAATCTCTGGGAGGCTGAGGCAGGTGGATTTTCTGAGCTCACAGACATTGTCTGAGCACACTCTGCCTGAGAGCCCACCTCTAAAAATAGATGGGTGTTGTAGTGGGCACCTATAGTCCCAACTACATGGGAGGCTGAGGCAAGAGAATTGCTTGGGCCCAAGAGTCTGAGGTTGCTGTGAGCTATGACACCATGGCCCTTTACCAAGTGTGAAAAAAATGAGACTTTGTCTCAAAAGAAAAAGAATGTCCAATGGCATGGTTACCAAAACCAATATGAGTCATGAAGTTATAGCACTAAGAAGCATTAGACAGTAGAGAACAAACACAACTAAATTCCAGTAGGGATGGAGAAGGGAAGTAGTGAAGGGGCTCAGTAAGCTCCCAACTAACGGGTATGGTGTAGGTGTATATGGCACACATCCTGAGTGAAAGTCTTAATTATAACTGGGAATTTTCATCTGAAATGGAAGCAACATAACCTTTTTGTATGTGCCCTCATACTAATCTGAAAGAAAACGGAAGCATTAAAATAGGAAGGGACCTCACAAATCAGTTAGATCCTTCTCCCCTTTTTTTGCATCTAGGGAAATTGAATTTGAAAAAGAGAAAAGGCTGGACTAAGCAAGTTTATCAAGATAAGGAAAGAACTAGAACTCTCAATTTTCAATATATTTCATGAGGGTTAAGATAATATTTTACTATATCATACTATCCTGTAACTTTAGTTTTTTTTTTTTTTAATTGAGCTTCTTGTGCTGGAAGGGAAATATATTTATGGAATGGCCAATTAGAGGTCTCTTTCATCAGAAGCTACTGTCCAGTAGAGGAAAAGTTGGATTAAGGGAACTCAGAGAAGTCAAAATCGAGGAGTGGAGTATAAGGAGAATAAATCAAGGTGCATATTATTCCCACTGAGATAAACTGTGAGAGTGAGAATGAGAGACCCAGATAACAGAGATCAGGTACTGAGCAACTAGACTGAAGATGCCTGGTGCCAAGAGAATGATAGACCCCTACTCCAACTGGATGGCCTGTGGTCACTGGCTTTCCACAAGTGAGTAGGGACCAAATGACCTCTCACTTCCCATAGGAGAAAGCTGTGAGGTCTGGGTTCTCCTACACTTGGAAATTTCTATCACTGAATCCCCCTCTTGTTTGGAATAAAAGCAAATAAATTTTCTCTCTGCAGTCATGAGCCCACAGCCCACTCTTCCCCCTCTCTGGTTGCCTGAAAAACTGCCCTCCTGCACAGGTCAGAGTGTTTGGTGAATTCTCTGAGAAAGCTATGTATTGTGTGAACTATCGAGCTGAGCAACCCCTTGCTATGAGAGGAAACAATGGTGCCACAGTTATAACTTTGTTGTAGGGAGGTGTGTTCTCTCTTAGCTGTCATTCCTACTAGAGGAGACCTTTCCCAAACCCTCTGGAAAGCCACTGCCTAGTGTTTGTGCCCAGTGACACTTGACATCCATGGGCTTCCCTTCTTGCAACTTGGAAAAAGAAAGGCCTAGACTCAAACAAGTGACACTGGGATGGTCCAGGATCTAGACACAGCCCTCAGCCACAGGTGAAAGTTGCTTTTTATTTAGTCTGCAGACAGGATTTCAGGAGAAAGGGGAGGCTGAAGCCTTTATGAAATTGTGTGGGTATTGCTCACACTGAGTGAATTCAATCAGAACTCTCAGACAGAACTGTCCACGGATTTTTGTTCTCTGGCCAATTCTGGCTGTGGGTGCAAGTTCATGGCCTATTTGAGTTTGTTTTTGAAGGAAGGTGTTGGCACAACAAGGGTTGGCAACAGTGGCTCTGTCTGTAGATTCCCCTACTCCAAATATTGCTGGCATAAGGGAAACTATAGCTGGTTGAATCTTTGCACAGCAGAGACTTCAGTGAAATACTGCAGCTCCTTTGAAATAGATGAAAGACAGGCTGACACCAGGACAGAATCAGGTTGCTTTCAGACAGCTTACTGCAGCCCTGAAAGAGAGCTTCACTGGGCTATAGGGGAAGGGCCACAAACACAAGCTCCAGCTTATTGGCAAAGAGTTGGTTTTCTAAAGTTCCTAGGATCTTCAGATCCGGTCTCACCCTATCAGTTTTAGTTGCCAATAGGTCTGTCCTTTACTTCCAAAAGGTCCCTAATTGGATAATCTCTCAAAAACTATTCAGGAACAATCTAATATTCCAAAAAAAAAAAACCCTATAATTAATATTAAAAAAAAAGCTAAAGTCACTTATAGGGAAGAACCAGCAAATTTTGGCAACATGACCAATCAGAGAAGATCAAATTCCCCAACAGATTACAAGGGAGATATAGTAGAAAATACCATCAACAGAGAAATTGGTGAAACATCAGAAATAGAATTCAGAATATGGATGGCAAATAAGATGATTGGAATTGAGGAGAAGATGGAAATAAAATCAAAAAATTAGTCTAAAAGTTGTCTCAAGAACTTAGTGAATTTAAATACAAAGTCATTAATAATAACAGACATAATAAGGAAAAATATGGCAGAGATTCAGAAATTGAAAGAGACAGGAAAGCAGAGCAAAATGGCAACCCAGAGACAACTCCTTTGCAGCTGTGCATGGTGAGATTAAGTAGAAAAAACTCCAGTCACCTATGTCTGGTCAGACCTGCCCAGAAACATCATGTCAGGAGCAAAGGGAGGCAGCAGTAGGATCCAGGTGCTGAAAAGGAGGTCAGGAGCAATGGAGAATCACACAGATGGTGAGTGCTTGTGTGCTGGCAGAGATGGTCAGTTTCATGGTTTTCAGACAGAGAGTGCCTGCCCTTTAGGTTTTTGTTTTGTTTTGTTTTGTTTCTTGGACCTGGGAACTTGTTGGAGTTTCCTTAGGACAATTTGGATGAGTAATCAAGTGATCTTGAACAGGGCTGAGAGGACAGGATTGAGACACCTTGGGGACTTAAGCTTTCATTGCTTTGCATGGGCTGGGCACAGTCAGTGTGAGAGATCTGCCTTGCAGTATCAGCCCACAGGGTCCTAGTGTGAGGCTGGTTCTGGTGCACCTGCTAAGTTGGGCAGCCACCTGTGGGGAGAGTGACACATGCTTGACCAACACATGCTTTCCTTGGAGAGCTACTACATGGCCAAGGGACATACATGGTTTAGAAAGGTAGAATCATGTCTATTAAGCAGGATGATAAGAACTTCAGGCTCCCAACCCTGCAGTGATTGAGGGCAAAGAAAGTAGGAAAATGGGACCTGGTCTCTTTGTCAAGATAGAAGCTTCCCGCCCCCATCTTATATAGCTGTATAAGTGTTGTGATTAGCATCTTATACTCCAGAATGGCACATGTTGTCTGGGCTATCTATCTATCTATAGATGGATACGTTCATTTGTTTTGTTTTTGTTTACTTTTAAAAAATTATTTTTCAGCATTTTACCCTAGATTTTCTTTTTCCTTTTTTCCTTTTCACAATTATTTTTCATTGTTTCCTTCTTCAATAGCAAGGGCTCTATTTTTGCTAGTTTTTCTGCTCTTCTTATTCTTTTTTTCCCTGAATTTTAGTCCTCAAGATTTTTTTTTTTTTTTGCTTTGGGTTGTTTAATAGTATTTTAATTTTTCCATTTTTACTTATTTTAATAACAAGGACTGTATTTTTGCTATGGTATTTTTACTTATTTTATTCTTTTGTTCCTTTCCATTTCTCTCTTTTAGTCTCTCTTTTCGTAAAGATGTTTCTACATAAAGTTCTCAAATAATAACTAAGATATACCCCAGTTTTTTACATCTTATATAATTTTTATTTTCAATTATCTTTATATTTTATTATTATCATTATTACTTTTATTATTATTTAATTTTTCTGATATGTTTTATTTTTTGTTAATCCATATTCCATTTATGGGACAGAGTCTCACTCTGAAGCATGGGCTGGGGAGCCACAACATTAGCCTGGCTCAAGGAGACATTGATTGCCTAATGTGGGGGGTCCCTCTAGCTTTGCCCTTTGGAAGCGAGCTAGTGATTAGTCCCTACTGTGATAAACTTCTGTTTGGGGGTTTTGTTTTTCCTTCTCTATTTGGTGCAGGTGGGATGTTGTTCCTGCTCAGGCTGATTAGGAGGTCATGACCTCAAGGGGCCCCCTCAATATGGCCCCCCAGAGGCTGGAAATTGTGCGTGTGGAACAAAGTACCTTGCTGAACAGACAGCTATTACTCCTGTCTTTCTCTTCCTGTTTTTCTTTTCTTTTTGTCAACCTGTCCCTTTGCTCACCATTTCCTTTTGCTTTCTACTTTTTCTGTATTTTCTCCCTCTGTGTTCTGCAGTCTTGTATTCCACTTGTTATTATATGAAAAAGGCACTTCAACACCTAAGAACATAGAAAAAGTAACTTAAAGATGAGAATGAAGTGAAAAGAAATAGTAGATTAAGGAGGTAAGTAAAAAGAAAACATGCATGAGGAAGAACCAACAGAAAAATTCTGGCAACATGAAAAGCCAGAACATAGCAACCACCCAAAAAGATCATGAGTGAATGACTACCAAGGATTCCATCTATTAAGAAATGTTAGAAATGACAGAAAGTGGAATTAAAATATGGATGGCAAGAAAAATGAAGGAAATTGCTGAGACAGTGGAAAATAACTAAAAGATATCCAAAAAGATAACCAAATAAGGGATGAAAGATATGAAGAATACACAAAGGATATAGTATTTACAGTTACAGAACTGAAGCAGTCAATCAGGGAATTTAAATATGCAGTAGAAAGTATCAATAACAGATTAGATCATGAGGCTAAGGCTTATGAGCTAACATAGGCAGTTAAAGAGACAGAAAAAGAAGAGAGAGAAACAGAATATTCATTGAGAGAGTTATGAGATTTCATGAAGCATTCAAACATATGGATTATAGGAATCCTAGAAGGAGAAGAATTCTCCAGAGGAATGGAAGCCCTACTAAAGGATATCATAAATGAAAGTTTCCCAAATATCAACAAAGATTCTGACACACTACTATCAGAGGGATAGCGAACCCTAGGTCTTAACAACTAAAACAGCTTCTCCAAGACACATTGTCATGAAGCTGTCCAAAGTCAAGGGCAAAGCAAAAATTCCTTAAGCAGCCAGGAGTAAACAAAAAAATGTCATACAGAGGCAGATCCATCAGTGTGGCAGTGGACTTTTCAAATGAAACCTTTCAAACCAGATGAGAATGGTCTTCTACCTTTAATGTTCTTAACAGTGGCAACAAAAAATTCATACCAGAATTTTATACCTTGCTAAGCTAAGCTTCAAAATTGATAGAGAAATCAAATATTTTACAGGTATTCAAACATTGAGGAAGTTTTCCACAAAAAGCCCATCTCTACAGGAAATATTCAGACCTGTTCTCCAGACTGACAATCCCAATGTATCACCAGCAAACTAAACACCCAGAAATTGAAGGACAAAACACATCTTCCATAATGATGTAAAAGATAAAATTAAGCAATGGACTTTCACAAAATAAGATAAATAGAACTTCATCACATTTATAAATTCTCTTAATGAATATTAATGGCCTAAAATCTCCCATTATAGAGGCACAGAAGGGCTGATTGGATAAAAAGCACAAGTCATCCATAGGCTGTCTACAGGAAACACACCTAACCCTGAAGGACTAAGCAAGACTCAGGGAGAAGGAAGGGAAAACAGTATTTCAGGCAAATGGAAATCAGAAAAAAAGAAAGGTCACAATCTTATTTTCAGATACAAGTGGACTTAGAACAACTAAGTCAAAAAGACAAAGATGGACATTTCATATTGGTCAAGGCAAAAATACAGCAGGAGGGCATTTCATTTCTAAATATTTATGCACCCAATAAAAATGCCTCCAGATTTATGAAACAGAACTTCATTGATCTGAGAAATATGGTATCCTATAACACCACAATACCTGGGGACTTTAACATTCCTCTAACAGAGCTGCAGATATCCTCTAAAGAGAAACTAAAGAAATATACAAGGGAATTAAATATGGCCCTACAATAACTTTGATTAATAAACATATACAAAACATGCCATCCCAAAGGTAAGGAATGTATGTTCTTCTCAATAGTGCAAGGAACATTCTGTAAAATAGATCACATCCTAGGATGAAAACCAAACCTCAACAAAATAAAAAGAATTGAAATTTTATCTTGTATCCACTCAGACCAAAAGGTAATAATGTGGAATTCAACTCCAACAAAAAATTTATACCCACACAAAGGCACTGAAATTTAACAACTTTATGCAGAATGACAATTGGAGCCAGGAAGAGATTAGGAAGGAAAACATTTGCTTAATCATACATGAAAACAACATAGACACAAGCTACCAGACACTACCAAAGCAGTCCTAAGAGAGAAAATTATTGCATTAGATGCTTACATCCAAAAAATAGGAGGAAAGTACATGAGCAATTTAATGATTCATCTGAAAAGATGGAAAAGGAAGAGCAATCCAATCTGAAACCTAGCATCAGAAAATAAATGATCAAAATTAAATCAGAAATAAATGAAATTGAAAACAAAAGAATCATCCAGAAAATTAATGAAACAAAAGTTGTTTCTTTGAACAACAAATAAAATTAATAAACCATTGGCTAGATTAACTCAAAAAAGAAAAGTAAAATATTTAATAACCTCAACCAGAAGTGAAAAGGGGAAAATAACTACTGATATTATAGAGATACAAGAGACTATTTCTAACTACTATGAAAAACTCTATGCTCAGAAATTTGATAATGGGGAAGAAATGGACCAATATCTGGAATCACAACATCTCCCTAGGACAAAACACACCTTGCTCACACATACTACTCAAACCAATTAAGTTCTGTTTCCTAAATCTGGGAGCATTTCTTACCCAGGAAGAAATAGGTCTTTTGCATAGACCAGTATCAAACATTAAAAAAGCAATAAAAAATTCTCCAACAACAACAAAAAAACCTTGGACTAGATGGGTTCACATCAGATATCTATCACACCTTCAAAGATGAGCTTGAACCTATACTGTAGAACCTATTCAAAAACAATGAAAAGAAATAACCCTTCCTCTGTATGTTCTATGAAACAAACATCACCCTGATTATGAGGAAAGGATCTAACAATAAAAGAGCAGTATAGATCAATTTCACTAAATAATATTGATGTCAAAATACTTAACAAAATCTTAATATATTGCAACTACACGTTAAAGAAAATATAGACCACAAGTAAGTAAGTAGGCTTCATCCAAGGGATGCAAGGCTGGTTTAACATACATAAATCAATAAATGTAACACACCATATCAATAGAAGCAAAAACAAAAGCTATATAATTGTCAAAAATAGATGCTGAAAAAACATTTGACAAAATTTAGTGTTCTTTTCTAAGAAGAACACTTAAGAAAATAAGCACAGTGGGCACATTTCTTAAGCTGAGATAAGCCATCAATAACAAACCCACAGCTAACTGAATTGAGTAAAACTAAGTTTTCCACTGAGAACTGGAACAAGACAAGGATATCCATAATATCCCAATGATTATCACCATAATTATTCAACATTGAGCTGGAAGTTCTAGCCAATACAATCAGGCAAGAGAAGTATATAAAAGACATCAAAATGGGGAAGAGGAGGCCAAACCCTTGCTCTTTGCTGATGATATGATCATATACTTAGCAAACCTCAGAGACTCAAACATGAGATACCTAGAAGTGATCATGAAATACAGTAATATCTCGGTATAAAATCAAACTCCACAAATCAGTAGCCTTTGTATACATCAATAAAAGCCAAGTTGAGAAGCATATCAAGAAACAATTCCCTTCACAGTAACTTCAAAGAAAATGAAACACTTAAGAATATACCTAACAAAAGAAGTGAAGGAATTTTGTAAAGAGAATTCTGAAACCCTATGTAAAGAAATAGCAGAAGACAAATGGAAAAATGTACCATCATCTTGGCTAGGAAGAGACTACCTTGTTAAAATGTCTATACTTCCAAAAGCAATCTACAGGTTCAATGTAATCCCCATTAAAATACCAACTTCATTCTTTGAAGAACTGTAAAAAATAATACTTCATTTTTGTATTAACCAGAAAAAATAACCACATAACTAAGGATATTCTTAGTAATAAAAACAGAGCCAGAGGCATCACCCTATCAGTCTTCAGGCTATATTACAGGTCTACAGTAGTCAAAACAGCCTGATATTGGCTCAGAAATGGAGACATAGACATGTGGAACAGAATAGAAACCCAAGAGATGACATCAGTCTTTAGTTGATGTCTGATTTTTGATAAACCAAACTAAAGCACACAGTGAGGAAAATAATCTCTATTCAACAAATGGGTTCTGAGAATTGGATCACCACATATAAAAGGCTGAAACTGGACCAACATCTTTCAGCACTTACAAAAATTGAGTCAATATGGGTAAAAAATTCAAATTTTAGACACAAAACAACAAAAATATTAGAGGAAAGTGTAGGAAAAGCTCTTGATGATGTTGGACTAGGAAAATATTTTATGACAAAAGACTTTAGTGGCCATCACAACAACATCAAAGATAAACAAATGGGACTTAATTAATTAAAAAGCTTTTGTATAGTTGAGGACACAACAAGTAAAGCAAAAAACAACCTTCAGAATGTGAAAAGATATTTTCAGGGTATTATTCTGACAATGGATTGAAAAGTAGAATCTACATAGAGCTCGAATTAATCAACAAAAAAGTGCAAACAGTTCCATCTATCACTGGACAAGAAATATGAAAATAACCTTCTCTAATGAAGACAGAAAAGTGTATAAAAAATATTTGAAAAGATGTTCATTGTTTTTGATGGTCAGAGAAATGCAAATCAAACCCACCCAGAGATACCACCTAACCCAAGTGAGAATAGCTCACATCACAAAGTCTCAAGTTGCAGATACTGGTGTGGATGTGGAGAGAAGGGGCCACTTTTACATTTCCAATGGAACTGCAAAGTAATACAATCTTTTTGGAACTAAATATGGATAACCCTCAAAGAACTCAAATTAGACCTCCCATTTGATTCTGCAATCCCATTACTAGGCATCTACCTGTAAGAATAAAAATCAGTTTATTATAAGGACATTTGCACCAGATTATTTATGGCATCTAAATTCCCCATTGCCAAAATGTGTGAAAAATCTAAATGCACACAACCCCAGGAATGGGTTAACAAACTGTGGTGTATATGTACCCTGGACTACTGTTCAGCCATTAAATAAGATGGACACTTACATCTTTAGTATTAACCTGGGTAGAATTAGAACATATCCTTCTTTGTAAGGTATCACAAGAATAGAGAACCTGGAATACAATGTACTCAATTTTAATATGAATCCAATAGATTATATCATACTCACATTAGACAAAAACTCAAATCAATTCAAGGTGAGGGGTACTAGGGAGTGGGAAGAGGGTTGGATGGAGTGCAATGGGTTTGCTCCCCCATAATGGGCACAATGTTAGGGTGTATGGCACTCCTCTTCAAGGCAGGACTCAATTACAAGATGGACTTTACCTAACAAATAAAACATTGTAACCTAATTCATTGTACCCTTTATTAACCTGAAACAATAAAAAAAGAAATTTAAAGGGGCTTTTGAGGAGCTATGAAACACAGTATAGATTCTCAGTAATACAATAAAACATGGAGAATAAAGAAGTTCGGAAATTGAAGACAAGACTTCTGAACTATCCCAATCATTCAAAGAGGCAGAAGAGAGGAAAACAAAGACAGGCTATTCCTTAAGAGAGTTATGAGATTATTCCAAAAGATCAAACAACTGAATTATAGGGATTCTTTAAGGAGAAGAGGATGGTGCTAAAGGCATTGATGCACTATTTCAAGACATCATGGTGGAGAATTTCCCAAGCAGTTTGAGAGACACAGAGATATAGACAGTAGTTGGTTTTAGAACTCCAGCATGACTCAATCTAAACAAAAAGTCTCCTAGAGACATTGAAATTAATTCTGCCAAAGTGAATATGAAGTAGAAAATCCTCTAAGCATCCCACTATGAGAAAAGTCTTACCTACAAAGAGAAAAATATGTGGATGACCATGGACCTTTTGGTAGAAACTTTTCAATAAAGAAGAGGATGGTCATCAGGCTTTACACTTCTTAGAAAACAAAAATTCAGACAAGGATCCTGTATCCTGCTAAACTGAGTTTCCTTTGTGATGAAGAAAACAAATATTTTACTGACATCCGAATGTTGAAGAAATTTTCCATAACTAGACCAGCTTGACAGAAAGTACTCCAACCTATTCTTCATATTGACTATCATGATGGTATATTACCAAAGTAAGCATAGCCAGAATTTAAAGAACAAAGCCTACTTTCCATAATGTTGCAAGGGATCAAAATAAGCTCCAGGCCTCTCAAAAATGAGATGACCAAAACTTCATCATACATATCTATTCTTTCAATAAATGTGAGTGGCTTGAATTTCCCACTAAAGAGGCACAAGGTGCTTAACTGAATACAAAAGCTCAAGCCAATATCTTTTGCCTCCAAGAAACACATCTAACCTCTAATGATAACACGAGACTCAGGGTGGAGGAATGGACAATAATGTAGGTGAATGAAAATCAGAAACAGATAATGGCTGCAATCTCATTTGCAGATAAATTGGATTTAAACCAGGAAACATAAGAAAAGACAGGAATGGACACTATATATGGGTCAAGGGAACCATACAACATGGATATATTCCAAAAATTAACATTTACGTACTCAATCTAAATGCTCCTTAATTCATAAAGCAAACCCTAAATGATCTGAACAATATGATATTTTCCTGCACCATAATAGTTGGAGATTTCAGCACCCCATAGACAGTGCTTGACAGATTCTCCTGCCAGAAACTATACAAAGAAACAATGGACTTAAACAAGACTCTAGGACAAATAGACTTAACATACACATAACATTTCATCCTAACAAAACTGAATACACATTGTTGTCTTCAACCCATGTATCCTATTTCAAAATTGATCATAACTCATTACACAAATCTAATCTCAACAAAATAAAAAAGAATAGAAATGTTTTCTTGTATATTCCTGGACCATCATGAAATCAAATTTGAACTGAACATCCACCCAAATATTCATAGCCACAAAAAGTCAGAGAAATTAAACAACTTTATGATGAATGTCAGCTGCTTCATCAAAGATAATCTTGCCTTTGCCAAATGACTGTCCGGCATCATTTTATTTATTATGTTTAGAGCCATTCACATTAATAAAAACATAGGGAATGGAAAATATTTGAGATGTTTCCTCCTTTCTAAAATTATAGGGGACTATCAACAAAGTTTCCTGTGTGCCAATAGATAGGTGTTAAGAATTGGTTGACAGTTCTTTTTTTTTTTAATTTAATACTGTTTATTTAACTTCAAAAACATTTCAGCATTCTAAACTACAAAAAAATAACAGAACGTTGCAAATATGTTTAAGTACAGAAGGTTCCTGAACTCTCATTAATGCAGTGGCTCTTCCGCTTTCCGCTTTGCCAACAATGAAGAGTTCTATGGTTTGTTTAAAAACAAACAGTTTAGGCTCAGTGCCTGTGGCTCAAGTGGCTAAGGCTCCAACCACATACACCTGAGCTGGTGGGTTAGCATCCAGCCCAGGCCCGCAAAACAACAGTGATGGCTGCAACCAAAAAATAGCGTTGTGGCAGGCAACTGTGATCCCAGCTACTTGGGAGGAGGAGGCAGGAGAATCTCTTGAGCCAAGAAGTTGGAGGTTGCTGTGAGCTGTGATGCCACAGCACTCTACCCACAGTGACAGCTTAAGGCTCTGTCTCAAAAAATAAATAAAAATAAAAACAAACAGTTTTAAAACTACTACACTTAACTAAAAATAAAAATAAAATAAAATCCAAACACTTCTCATGCCAGCTGATCCCCTCTTTGTCCACAGCTAAGAATGGCAGGAGAATGCTATGTCATTATGTACAAAAACAAGACAACCTGCAGCAAAATCAATGCCCGCTGAAATGTCAACAGGTCCAGTTTACAGAGCACACCCTGAGTTATGGCCCTTCCAAAGGGCATCTTTCCCCACTACCTTAACACCAATCAAGGAGCAGCAAGAGTTGGTCTTGGTTGCTTCGTTCTTTTTACAAACATAGATAGGTATGGTTGATAACTCAGGATTTCTAGCCAATAACCATATAGTTAACATCACCTTACAAATTAAAAAAAAAAATGCCAGAAACATCTTTAAATGCCTTGTCACATCAACAGCAAAGTGCCCAGAGTGAGGAGAACATCAGTGTCTTTTCATTTTAAAAATGTTTGGAAATATCTACAACTCTGATACAGTTTCAGGGTGCTCCAGACTCCCATGGCCACTTCATGTAAACCACTGAGAATTTCTAGAGCACTTTGAGACTACAGTATGATCATGATCAAATTTTCATAATTAAACCTAATGAGGGAACTAGCCATTTCTCCAATAAGAGATGTATCATTTATGGCTCTCCCCTACTCTAAGGTATTCACAAGGAGACAGATAAACAGTTTTATTTTCATCTTCCTCCTACTCCTCTTCTTCCTCCTCATCTTCTTCATCTTCCTCTTCCATCTTTTTCCTGGCAACTTTTGTGGAACCTTTTGTGCCATCAAACTTTCCTTTAGACTTATAGTCAGTGACCTCCTTCTCATACTTCTCCTTCAGCTTGGCTGCCTTAGTGATGTAAAACTGCTTTTTGCTGTTACTTAAGTTATTCCACATCTCACCCAGCATTTTTCTTTTTTCCCCATCTCCATAAAGATACCAGGATTTGTAGACTTATTCTTGGGGCAGAATTCTGAACAGAAGAGGAAAAATTCAGACAGTGGCCTCTTGGGGGCATTATGGTTCTTCTTCTTTCCTCCTTTAGCTGGTCCATAGTCTTCATTTCCCAATCACAGTGGATTTTATCAGCCTTTGCCATTTCATTGAATTTAGACATCTCTTTCCCAGACATTGCTTTCCACCTTTTCAAAGCACTTCTTGGTAAATTCTGCAAAATTTACAGGGACCTCTGGGTTTTTCTCCTTATGTTCTTCTCTGCATGTCTTCACAAAGAAGGTATAGGAAGACATCTTGCCCTTTGGTTTCTTGGGGTCACCTTTAGCCATCTTGACTGTATTGTTCATTAGTCTGGGCAGTGGAGGGCACCTGGTTGCCAGTTCTATTCAAAATTCACTGTTCCTAATGTTACACAAAATATTCCTTACCATAAGAAACTGAATTGCTAGCTTACTGCAGAAATTGTGGTTCCTTGTATGAAAAATAGGTATTGCTTTGCATTTCTCTGATGATTAAGGATGATGAGCATTTTTTCATATATCTATAGGCCATGCACCTGTCTTCTTCAGAGAAGTTTCTCTTCAAGTCCCCTGACCACCCTGAGATGGGATCACTTGTTCTTTTCTTGCTAATACTTTTGAGTTCTCTGTGGATTCTGATTATTAAACCTTTGTCAGAGACATAACATGCAAATATCTTCTCCCATTCTGAGGGATGTCTGCTTGCTTTAATTACTGAGTTCTTAGATGTGCAGAATCTCTTTAGTTTGATCAGGTCCCAGTAGTGTATTTTTGATGTTGCTTCAATTGCCCAGAGGGTCCTCATAAAATTTTTACCAAGGCTGATTTCTTCAAGTGTTTTCCCTCCACTTTTTTCTAGTATTTTTATGGTTTCATGTCTTAAGTTTAAATCTTTAACCCAGTGAGAGTCTATCTTAGCTAACAACAATAAGATTAGCCTACATCCCAAAATCCCAAAATCAGAGATGCTGGCATGGATGTGGAGAAAAGGGAACACTTCTGCACTGCTGGTGGGACTACAAACTAATACATTCCTTTTGGAAAGACGTCTTGAGAACACTTAGAGAACTAAGAATAGACCTGCCATTTGATCCTACAATTCCTCTACTAGATATATATCCAGAAGTCCAAAAATCACACTACTACAAAGATATTTGTACCAGAATGTTTATTGCAGCCCAATTCATAATTGCTAGGTCATGGAAGAAACCCAAATCCCCATTAACCCACAAATGGATCAATATATTGTGGTGTATGTACACCATGGAATACTATGAAGCCCTAAAGAAGGATGGAGACTTTACCTCCTTCATGTTTATATGGATGGAGTTGGAAAATATTCATGTTAACAAAGTATCTCAAGAATGGAAGAAAAAGTATCCAATGTACTCAGCCCTATTATGAAACTAATTTCATAATTATAGCCCAAGAATATGGGGAAAGGGCAGAGGGAGGGGAGGATGAGTGGAGGGAGGGAGATTGGTGGGATCATACCTATGGTTCATCTTATAAGGGTATATGTGAATCTTTCTAAATGTAGAATATAAATGTCTTAACACAATAACTAAGAAAATGACATGAAGGCTATGTTAACCAGTTTGATGAAAATATTTCAAATTGTATATAAAAACAGCACACTTTACCCCATGACTGTATTAATGTACACAGCTATGATTTAATTAAAAAAAAAAAGAAAAAGAAAAATAGGTAGTTGCTTAAATGGCCTGGTTGAAGAAACATGAAACTTATTATTTTTATACTTGTTTTATTACCATACTATTCTTTAAGCTTTGCCAAAATACCATAGCCTAAAATTATTTGCTTCACATCGTTACCTATAGTTCTACAATTTTTATCATTTGAGTAAATATAATAATTTGTAGAAAATATAAATATCACAATAATATAGAAAGGGAGTGGTTATCATCTGTGTCCAACTAAGTGTGAAGATTTTCAGGTTAATTTCTTACAAATACCTTCCTGGGAATAGATAAACTTAATGACTAGGAGTTTTAATTGGTGATAGAGAGTATGAAAGTGGAGAGCTACTTGGAGAGCTACTTTGTAAGAATTTGGGGGGAGAGTAGGAAAAGTCAGTATAAAGCTCTGTGGAAGAGGGGAAAGGTAGATGAGTGCATGAAGTGCTACTGAATACTCATAGGGCAGGTCAATTAAAGAAGCTTTTGCCTACCCTCTACCCTTCAGCTGAGATTCTGTGCTTCTACTGTTGATTTCCACCATATTATATGAACTGATCTATTTTAGGTCTTATAATAATGTTTTATAATGATCTATTTATCTCCCTAACAGGACTGTAGTGCCTTGATTATAAGAACTGTGACTATTTTATATTTCTCTGCATCACCAGTACCTAGCATGGGGTCTGAAAGATAATAGATTGCTTTAAATAATTGTTGAGTTAATGAATGAATAGAAAAGGAAGGTGGAGGAGTGCTACACATTTTAATAACTTCATTTTTTTCAAGGAAATATCCAGTTCTACATGGAACAGATTTTCAAAACTCTAGTCAATATCTAACAGTTTTTTGAAGAAAATTTAACAGTATTTGTGGAATTTGAAGATCTTACCATAATAGAAATACAAACTAATCAAAAATATGTAGTAAATATGTCTTCTGATGTTCATTCTCTGAAAGATATTCTTATTGACCTCAGAGAAAGATAAAATGTAAACATGGCTTGAGCAAAGGTGAGGGTCTTAAGGATTTAAATTTTTCTGTATTCATTATTGGCCTGACAATATTGGACTGAAGCTACTTTAAAATTTTAAAATCCTCTTGAATGTAATCCATGTCAAGAACCAGCATCAATCAGTCTTTGAGTATTTCCAGAACACCTCTTTTTGTAGAATGTAGCTGGGTATGTTCTGTGGCAGATACAGGAAAAGATATTATGTGATTGAATTACTTAGAATACTATCTACACTACAGTACAAATTTGACTTTTGAAATCTCAATAGTTTAATACATCAATGGTCTATTTCTAGTTCACACTATAAGCTCAACCCATATCAGAGATAGTCCAGTTTCACATAGTCACTTAACTTAGATACCCGGGATGATAGAGGCTGTACCATTCAGGGAAAATACCATCTTATAACCAAAGAAGAGATTACTGGAAGGTCAGTTAATGACTCTCAAATACTTGGTTTAGAAGTCAACTTTCATTCCTTTCTTATTGCCAAAGTGAGCCATACAGCCCCACCTAATATCCAGAAGGCTGGTGATGGTTGGCAGATAAATATTTCATTATTGCTAAATGTATATGCTATAGATATTCCAGCTCTAAGTGAAAGAGAGATTTTGAGAAGGAAGAGAATAAGCAAATCTTCATTATAGAGCTGAGGAGAAAGAGACACAAACAGGATCCTTTTCTAGTTTCCTCATATCTAGGGAGATATTCAGATTAAACCAAAATACCTACAAAGAACTATGAATATGACTCTGGTTTCTAAGAATTGGAGAAGTTCCTGAAGTGGGATAAGGGTATATCAAGCAAATTGAGGTTGTTGGCCCTCAGTTTTAAACAAGTGTAAGAAAAGGACAGAGATCATCACAGGCATGTTTGCTGAGGAAAAGGCGGATGTTTGCTCTGGGTTCTTGAGTTACAAATATGCCACATTATAGGACATTGAGTCCTAAAACTCAAAGAACCCTTAATAAATCTTTGGAATTTGTGACACAGATGAATCCTGTCCTTCTTCAACAAGACAGCAAAACATAGAAGTAATTTAGATGAATTTTTTTCTTACCTGTGAAAAGGGTCAGAAATTTGCCTATTGAATTAGCTCTTGACTTATAAATGAAACATACATGGCATAATCTTATATCTCATACTTCTCATAAAGTCTTTCCTGACTATTCATTCAACCCATATTCATTCATGTACTCATTTGTTAATTTACCAAGATTTTTTAACTTAAAAATATTTTTTCTTGTTTAATTCAAATTCAGTTTATTTATTTATTTATTAACTCATAGCTGTGTACATTAATGCAATCATGGGGTACAATGTGCTGGTTTTACATACAATTTTAAATGCTTTCATCAAACTGCTCAACAGCCTTCACAGCATTTTCTTAGTTATTGTGTTAAGACGTTTATATTCTACATCTACTAAATTTCACATGTATCCTTGTAAGATGCACCATAGGTGTGGTCCCACCAAAGTAGTACAAATGTTTTCATTACATGGATAGTTTTATAAAGATTAATTCAGGGCTATTACTATACTCATCACTTGAATCGTGTTAATGGTACCTGTTAGGTGAGTTTTTATCCCTAACATGTTCCCTTCCTCCCCCTTGTTAATTTCCAATGATTTTTACTTCTTTAGTGCCATCATGCACTCACTGATATTAGTTCCATATTATTAAAGTGCACACATGATGTTTGTTTTACTTGAAATACTTCACTTTGGATAATAGTCTCCGGTTCCATCCAAATTGCTGCAAAAGGCATTAACTCATTTCTTCTTATGGCTGAGTAGTACTCCACGGTACTACATTTTTTTTTTCAATCCTCTCATGAGTGGATGGACAATTAGGTTGATTCAACATCTTTGCAATTATGAATTGTGATGAAAAAACCATTTGACTGCACAGGTCCTTTGGATAGATATAGAGTAGTTAGATTGCTGAATTGAATAGTAGGTCTATTATTTTTTATTTTTAAAACATTTAGGCTGGGCATGGTGATTTACTCTCATAATCCTAGGACTCTGGGAAGCTGAGGTAAGTCAATTGCTTGAGCTCAGGAGTTCAAGACCAGCCTAAGGAAGAGTGAGACTCAGTCTCTACTAAAAATAGGAAAAAAACCCCAAAAAACTATCCAGACATGGTAGTAGGCACTTGTAGTCCCAGATACTTAGGAGACTAGGCAAGAAGATCACTTGATTCCAAGATTTTGAGGTTGCTGTGACCTATGATGCTGTCATGGTATTCTAACCAGGGTGACAAAATGAGACTGTCTCAAAAAAAATGAAGTAGGTACAAATTTTTTAGGTTACATAGATAAATTTTATGATGCTTGAGTACCATCACCCAAATAGTGTTCATTGTACCCAGCAGGTGGGTTTCTTCCCACTTCAACCCCCCATGCTGGTTGACTTACACATAGTTTTACTTGCCTCTATGTACGTGTTTGCTCATCCACTAGTTCAGTTTAACAATGAGTATATGGGGTCTTTGTTTCATCATTGTTTAGATACTTAACTAAAGAGTGTTGTCTGAAGTTCCATCTAGATTGTTGCAAAAGGTATTAATTCATCATTTTTATGGCAGAATATTATTCCATGGTATAAATATGTGCGTGTGTGTATCACGTTTTATTAATACATCCATAAATTGATAGGCACTTGGGTTGATTCCATATCTTTGCAATTGTGAATTGTGCTACAAAAAATATTCAAGTGAAAGAGTTGTCTTGGCAAAAAAACAAAACAAAACAAAACAAAAAACTTCTTTTCCTTAGGGTAGGTAACACGTGAACATGGAATTGCGGGATTGAATAGTAGATGTAATTTTATGTATTTGAAGAATCTCCATAGTGTTTTCCATAGAGGATGTACTAATTTGCAGTCCTGCCTACAGTGTCTAAGCATTCCTTTCTCTCTGCATTCAAGTTTTTAATGAAGGAAAATCTAACAGGAGTAAGGTGATATTTCATTGTGTTTGTAACTTAAGATTAACATGATGTTGCAATAATTAGGTTACAATGGTTACATTTACTAAGTAAAGTTCCTGTTGTAGTTGAGTCCTGCACCCAGGAGGTGTGCCATATACCCATACACTTGTACCCATTAGGTGGGAACTCACCAATCCTCCTTCCTCTTGAATTCCAACTTGAAGTGAATTGAATTTTTCTCTTATTTTTGTGTGTATTATTTCAACTACTGGATTCATATTAGTATTGACTGCCTCCCATTCTCCTGATACTTCACTCAGATAAAGTTGTTTCTGCTCCATTCAGGTTAATATAAAAGATGTAAAATATCCATCTTTTTTTTAGTTTGTATTTATTTTTTATTGAATCATAAGTGTGTGCATTAATACTGTCATTGGGTACAGTGTGCTGTTTTTATATACAATTTGAAATATTTTCATCAAACTGGTTAACATAGCCTTCATGTGATTTTCTTAGTTATTGTGTTAAGAAATTTATATTCTTCATTTAGAAACATTCACATGTACCCTTATAAGATGAACCATAGGCATGATGCCACCAATCACCCTCCCTCTACTCATCCTATCCCTTCCTTTCCCCTCTCTCTCCCCTTCTCCATATTTATAAACTGTGGTATATGTGCACCATGGAATACTATCTAGCCCTAAAGAAGGATGGAGACTTTACCTCCTTCATGTTTACATGGATGGAGCTGGAAAATATTCTTCTTAACAAAGTATCTCAAGAATGGAAGAAAAAGTATCCATTGTACTAATTTCAGTTTTTTATATCTGATTATCTAGTTCTTCCAGTACCATTTGTTGAATAGAGATTCTTTTCTCTACTGTATGCTTTAGTTCAGTTTACTGAAGATTATATGGTGATAAGACACTATTTCCATCTCTAAGTTTTGTATTCAGTTAAATATGTCTGTATCTCTACTTTTTTGTGAATACCATGCTGTTTTGATCATTGTGGACTTGTAATGTAACCTGAAGTCTAGTAGAGTGATATCTCCAGCTGTGATTTAGTACTAAGAATACCTTTGCTATACAGGATGTTTATTGGTTTTATGAAAAACAAAGAACTGTATTTTACAGTTCTTCAAAGTATGATGTTAGCATTTTAATGGGGATTACTTTAAATGTTTGGATTGCTTTGGGTAGTATAGACATAAATGGACCAACATCAGGAAGTATACCAACTTACTAAACTCACCCAGAAAGAATTAGAAATTTGAATAGACCTATATAAAATACTGGAATAACATCAACTATACAAAATCTCCCCCAAAAGGAAAGCCTGGACCAGATGGTTTCACATTAGAATTCAACTAAACCTTCAAAGATGCACTAATACCTATATTACATAACCTATTCCAAAACATAGAATTGGAAGGAATCCTCCCCAATATATTCTATGAAGCAAGTGTCACCCTGATCCCCAAACCAGGAAAGGACCCAAGAAAGAATGAAAACTATAGACCAATCTTTAATAACTATAAAACATCATTAATAAATTTTGATGCAAAAATACTCAATAAAATGCTAGCAAACACAATGTAATGACACTTTAAAAATGTTATACACCATTATTAAGTGAGTTTCATTCCAGGGTTACAAGGTTCATTCAACATACATAAATCTATCAACATAATACACCATATAAATAAAATAAAATAACAAAGACCATATGATTCTCTTACTTGATGTAGAAAGTATTTTTATAATAGCCAGCATCCTATCATGATAATAGCACTTAAGAAAATAAGCTTAAATGGGACATTTCTTAAACTGATAGAGGCCATCTATAGCAAACCCACATCCAGTATTATACTGAATGGAATAAAATGGAAAGCAGTTCCACTCAGATCTAGAACTAGACGAGGATGCCCATTGTCGCAACTGCTATTCAGCATAGTGCTAGACATTCTAACTATTACAATTAGGTAATGGAAGGAGGCCAACGGTATTCAAATGAGGACAGAGGAGGTCAAAATCTCACTCTTCCTGGATGGCATGATCTCATATCTGGAAAGTCACAAGGATGTAACTGCAAAGCTCTTAGTAGCAATCATAAATATAGTGGTGTCTTGGCATACAAAATCAATACCTACAAATCAGTAGTCATTATGTATGCCAATAATTATCAAGCTGGGAATATAAGCAAATATTCTATTCCTTTTATATTATGCCAAAGAAAATGAAATACCTGGGAATAAATCTTAAAAAGGTATGAAATATCTCTATAAAGAGAACTATGAAATTCTGAGAAAATAAATAGTAGCAGTTGTTAACAAATGGAAGAATGTATCATGTTCTTTGGCTGGGAAGAAACAACATTGTTAAAATTTCCATACTACCCAAAGGAATCTACAGATTTAATTCAATCCCCATCAAAGCATCAATATCATACTTTAAAGAACTTGAGAAAAAATTGTGCTTTATTTTATATGGAATTTGAAAAAAAAAAAAACCCTAACAAATAATGCAAATTGTAGAAATAAAAACAAATCTGGAGGGATCTTGTTAACAGACTTCAGGTTATACAATAAATCTAACCAAACTTTAGGTTTTACTATAAATTTATAGCAATCAAACCGGCATAGTACTGTCACAAAAGTTGAGACATAGATCTATGGAATAGAAGAGAGAATCAAAAGATGAACCCACCACATATTATTTGATCTTTGATAAGACTAACAAATACACCCATTAGGGAAAAAAAACCCTATTTAAGAAATGGTGCTAGGAGAACTGGTTAGCCACTTGTTGAAGACTGAAACTAAACTTACACCTCTCACCATTAACAAAAATTGATTGTAGCTGGATAAAATATTTAAATTTAAGACAAGAAACTATAAAAATACTGGAAGACAGTGCAAGGGAAACACTTGAAGATATTGGCCAGGGAAAATATTTTATGAAGAAGACTCCCCTGGTAATTGCATCAACACCAAATATAAATAACTGGAATTTTATCAAGCTAAAAATATCCTGCACAATTAAAGGACTAAACCAAAGCAAACGGCCTTTGTGATGAGAGAAGATTTTTGAAGGTTATGATTTTGACAATGTTCTGATAACTGTAATCTACACAGAACTCAAATTAATCAATAAGAAAAGAGCAAACAACCTCCTTTCTTTGTGGGTAAGAGACATGAAGAGAAATGTCTCTGAAGATGATGGATGAATGGCCAACAAATACATGGAAAAATGTTCATCATCTTTAATCATCAGAGAAATACCAGTTTTATATACCACCTAACTCCAATAATAGAAGCCCACATCAGAAAGTCCCCAAACTTCAGATACTGGCATGAATGTAGAGAGAAGGGAACACTTCTACACTACTGGTGGAATTGCCAACTAATACAACCTTTATAGAAAGAAGTATCCATCATCTGCAAAGAATTAAAAGTTGATTTTCCATTTAATTGCACAATTTCATTACTAGGGATCTACCTAGAAGAACAAAAATCATTATACCACAAAGAAATTTGCACCAGAATTTTTATTGCAGCCAAACTCATAATTGCAAGTCATGCAAGCAACTCAAACTCCCATCAACACATTAATGGATTAATAAATTGTGGTATATGTATACCATGGAATACTATTCAGCCATCAGAAAAGATGGAGATTATACATCTTTTATGTTTATCTGGATAGAGTTGGAACACATTCTTTATAAAGTATCTCAGGAATGGAAGAAAAATGTCCAAAGTAGTCAATACTATTAGGAAAGCAATATACAAACACACACTCATATGAATGATGAAACACAAAAAAAGTCTAGCAAGAGGGGAAGGATGAGGAGGAAGAGGGAAGAGGAAGGGAGAGGGTGATTGGTGGGAGAAGGGAGGGCATTTGGTGGGATCTCACCTAATGTGCACAAGGCAAGGGTATATTTAAAAATACCTAAGAAAAAATTTTAGATGTTTTACCACAAAATGTAAGTAAAGGAGGTGATTTTAATATTTATTAGTTTGATTTAAGCATTTCACATTGCATTTCAAATCTATACAGTGTAATTAAAAATTAAGTTAAAATGGTCTGCAAAGCTTATAAAAAAAGAAACGTGGCTGCACCAAATTGTGGACTATGTGTAAAATACAGAGTGGATTTCAACAACAGTTAAACAAAATGTGATATCTCATTAATAAAAATATATTAATTCTTCCCAACCAGGAGCATAAAATATTTTTCTAATGTTAGTATATTATGCTATTTTTTAAAGAACAAAAACAAAACTTTAATATAATTTTGTAATTATAATTTAAAATCAAATTTTAAATCTTAAAAATTACATTTAATATATCAGCTGAGGTATTCTTTAGACTTATATCTGGAGCTGAGTACAATATTGGCAAGCAAGTAAGAATAAGTAATAATTTATAATCGTGTTTGATATTCCCTTGGGTAAAATAATTTTAATATTTACATTTATAGACTACTGTAGTTTTAATTTTTATGAAGTTCCAGTAGCAAGCACATTTGTAATATGAAAGACATGGATTCATTTTCCTTTACATAAAAGCATTTTAGTATACAGAGTTCATTAATTTATCTTCAAACCATGTATAAATTATTAAGCTAATCTTGATGTGTTACATAAATGGGGTATGAAAAAAGGACTTCAGCAGCAATGTTGATTAATTTCCATGAAGGTGTTATACATTTCTATCCTTCCCCTGGAAGACACAAGAAGGTGTTACAATGTTTCTAATTTATTAGGGAAAACATACAGATCTGTTAACCTAAAATTTTAGTGCAAGAGTAGATTTCTTTTTTTTTTTTTCTTTTTTGAGACAGAGCCTCAAGCTGTCCCCCTGGGTAGAGTGCTGTAGCATCACAGTTCACAGCAACATCCAACTCCTGGGCTCAAGCAAGTCTCCTGCCTCCACCTCCCAAGTAGCTGGGACTACAGGCAGCTGCCACAATGCCTGGCTATTTTTTGGTTGCAGCCATCAATGTTGTTTTGGCAGGTCTGGGCTGGATTCGAACCCACCACCTTAGGTGTATGTGGCTGGCACCTTAGCCACTTGAGCCACAGGCACCGAGCCAGTAGATTTCTTTAGTGTGGATTTGCTTTTGGTTGCCTAATAAGAACATGACATTTGTATACATATTTATATTTCAGCTTTGATTCATCCCTTTCATTTTTTAATTTTGACTTTTTTTTTTGAAAAAATATCCTTCATGAATTATTGAACTGTCAGAATCACATGTTCATTTGCTTGTTCTCCTCATATTTACAAAAATCATTCCAGAAAATGATATTATAAAAATTCCTGGAAAGTGATTGAATTGGCAAATAGTTCCAGCAGACATGAAAACATGTAACAATGAAAAGCTGGAAAAATTCAGTATATGTAATGTTATCAACCGCTAGTGAAGATGAAACTATATACTGTATTTTGCTGGGTATAATGTGCATTTATTTACCCCCCATTTTTTTATTATAGCCCATTTTTTAATTAAAGGTTAGCTGTGTACATTAATGCAATCATAGGGTGCAGTGTGGTGTTTTCATATACAATTTGAAATATTTTCATTAAACTGATTAACATAGCCTTCATGTCATTTTCTTAGTTATTGTGTTAAGACATTTATATTCTACTTTTAGAAATAATCACTCGTGCCCTTGTAAGGTAAACCATAGAGGTGATCCCTTGAATCACCCTCCCTCCATCCATCCACCCCCCCTCCATTCCCCCTCCCCATATTCTTAGGCTATAATTAGGTTATAGCTTTCATATGAAAGCTATAAATTAGTTTCAAAATATGGCTGTATACATTAGATACTTTTTCTTCCATTCTTGAGATACTTTGCTAAGAAGACCTTTTTCCAGCTCCATCCATGTAAACATGAAGGAGGTAAATTATCCATCTTTCTTTATGGCTGCATAGTATTCCATGGTGTACATATACAACAATTTATTGATTCATTGGTGGGTCGATGGGCACTTGGGCTGCTTCCAAGAGCTAGGAATTATGAATTGGGCTGCAATAAACATTCTGATACAGATATCTTTGTTGTAATGTTATATTTGGTCTTCTGGATAAAGGGATTGCAGGATCAAATGGCAGGTCTATTTTTAGTTCCCTAGGTGTTCTCCAGACGTCTTTCCAAAAGGAGAGTATTAGTTTGCATTCCCAGCAGCAGTCTAGAAGTGTACCCTTCTCTCCACATCCATGCCAACATCTCTGGTTTTGGGATTTTGTGATATGGACTAATCTTACAGGAGTTAGGCAATATCTCAAAGTAGTTTTGATTTGCATTTCTCTGATGATTAAGGATGGTGAGCATTTTTTCACATATATGTAGGCCATATACCTATCTTCTTTAGAAAAATTCTTCTTTAGAAAAATTTCTCTTCAAGTCCCTTGCCCACCCTGGGATGGGATCATTTGTTCTTTTCTTGCTAATACATTGGAATTCTCTATGGATTCTGGTTATCAAACCTTTGTCAGAGACAATACCTTCAAATATCTTCTCCCATTCTGAGGGATGTCTACTTGCTTTACTTACTGTGTTCGTGGCTGTGCAGAAGCTCTTTAGTTTGATCAGGTCCCAATAGTGTAATTTTCATGTTGCTTCAATTGCCTGAGGGATCCTACTCATAAAATTTCCCCCCAGACCAATTTCTTCTGTGTTTTCCCTACACTTTACTCTAATATTTTTATGGTTTTATGTCTTAAGTTTAAATCTTTAATCCAGTGAGAGTCTATCTTAGTTAACGGTGAAAGGTGTGGATCCAGTTTAAGTCTTCTATAGGTCGCCAGCCAGTTAGCCCAATCCCATTTGTTAAATAGGGTATCTTTTCCCCCCTCAATTTGAAATTCTGTTCTCAAAGATCAGGTAATGGTAGGTAACTGAATTCATTTCTTGGCTCTCTATTCTGTTCCATACATCTACCTCTCTGTTTTTGTGTCAGCACCATGCTCTTTTGGTCACTATCAATTCATAGTATAGTCTGATGTCTGGTAGCACGATTCCTCCTGCTTTGTTTTTATTTCTGAGTAATGTCTTGGCTACTCGAGGTTTTTTCTGATTCCATATAAAATAAAGTATTATTTTTCAAGATCTTTAAAGTATGACAGTGGAGCCTTGATATGAATTGCATTAAAATAATATATTGCTTTGGGTAGACAGCAATAAGCATGGTATGTTTTTCCATTTGTTAACATTTTCAGCTATTTGTTTTCTGAGAGTTTCATATTTCTCTTTACAGTGATCTTTTACATCCTTTGTTAGGTAAACTCCCAGATATTTCATCTTCTTTGGCACTACTGTGAATGGAATAGAATCCTTGACTGTTTTTTCAGCTTTGCTGCTGTTGGTATATATAAAGGTTACCTATTTATGAGTGTTGATTTTTGTAAACTTGATCACTTCTAAGAGTTTTGCAGTAGAAAACCTGGTGTTTTCCAGATATACAATCATATCATCTGCGAAGACTGAAAGTTTAATCTCTTCTGACCCTATATGGATGCCCTTAATCTTAGCCTTTTCTTCCCTAATTGCAATGGCTAAAACTTTCG
Organism: Galagoides demidoff; assembly: GCA_963574575.1. Taxonomy (NCBI): domain Eukaryota; kingdom Metazoa; phylum Chordata; class Mammalia; order Primates; family Galagidae; genus Galagoides; species Galagoides demidoff. Next base: position 34,404 of record CAUYQV010050281.1, read on the forward strand.
TTACAATGTTAAAGAGCAGTAGAGAAAATGGGCAACCTTGTCTGGTTCCTGATCCAAGTGGGAATGATTTCAATTTAACTCCATTCAATACAATGTTGGCAGTAGGTTTACTGTACATGGCCTCTATCAGTTTAAGAAATGTCCCTTCTATACCAATTTTCTTAAGTGTTTTGATCATAAAGGGATGCTGGATATTATCAAAAGCTTTTTCTGCATCAATTGAGAGAATCATATGGTCTTTGTTTTTTAATTTGTATATGTGATAAATTATATTTATAGATTTACGTATGTTTAACCATCCTTGAGATCCTGGGATAATACCCACTTGGACATGGTGTATAATTTGTTTGATGTGTTGCCGGATTCTGTTGGTTAGGATTTTACTGAATATTTTTGCATCAATATTCATTAGTGATATTGGTCTATAATTTTCTTTTGTTGTTGGGTCTTTTCCTGGTTTGGGGATCGAGGTGATGTTTGCTTCATAAAATGTGTTGGGTAGTATTCCTTCTTTTTATATATTTTGGAAAAGATTGAGTAATATATGTACTAGTTCCTCTTTAAAGGTTTGATAGAATTCTGATGTGAAGCCATCTGGTCCTGGGCTTTTCTTTTTAGGGAGATTTTGTATATTTGATGCTATTTCAGAACTTCATATAGACCTATTCAACATTTCCATTTCATTCTGGCTACGTCTTGGGAGGTGGTGTGCTCCCACGTATTGGTTGATTTCCTTCAGATTTTCATATTTATGGGAATAAATTTTCTTGTAATATTATCAAGGGTTTTTTGAATTTCTAAGCGGTCTCTTGTTATTTCATCTTTACTGTTTTCAATTGATGAGATTAGAGATTTTATTCTTTATTTCTTGGTTATGTTGGCCAAAGGTTTTATCTATTTTATTGACCTTTTCAAATACAAACTTTTTAATATATTGATCTGTTATATAATTTTTTTTTTCAATTTCATTCAATTCTTCTCTTATTTTGGTTATTTCTTTTCTTCTGCTGAGTGTGCGATCGGAATGTTCTTCCTTTTCCACTTGCTTGATGTGTCCCATTAAGTTGTTAACTTCCTCTCTTTCTGTTCTCTTGAGGAACCCTTGCAGTGCTACAAATTTCCCTCTTAGGACTGCCTTTGCAGTATTCCAGAGGTTCTGGTAACTCATGTCTTTATTATTGTTTTGTTCTAAAAACTTGTTAATTTCCTTCTTGATCTCATGTCTGACGCACCTATCATTCAACATAAGGTTATTTAGCTTCCATGTTTTTGTATGAGTCTGCAGATTCCTGTTGTTATGAGATCAACTTTCATTCCATTTTCATCTGAGAAGATGCATCAAATAATTTCTGTTCTTTTAAATTTACTGAAGTTAAACTTGTGACCTAAGATGTGGTTTATTTTGGAGTATGCTCTGTGAGCTGATGAGAAAAATGTGTATTCAGTTTTCTTAGGATGAAATTTTCTATAGATGTCTGTTAAATCCAAAGGCTGGATGGTTAAGTTTAAATCTAAAATTTCTTTGCTAAGCTTCTTGTTTGAGGATCTATCTAACACAGCCGGAGGAGTATTGAAAGTTCTGACTATGATGGAGCTGAGAGAAATCGAGTTGCTCATGCCTATTAGAGTATCTCTTATAAATTGAGGTGCATTCTGGTTGGGTGCATAAATATTGATAATTGAAATCTCATCATATTGAGTATTCCCCTTAACAAATATAAAGTAACCATCCTTATCCTTGCTTACTTTTGTTGGTTTAAAGCCTATTGTATCTGCAAATAGAATTACAGCACCTGCTTTTTTCTGCTTTCCATTTACCTGAAATATAGATGACCATCCCTTCACCCTGAGTCTATTTTTATCTTTTAAGGTAAGATGAGATTCTTGTATAAAACAGATATCTGGTTTGAATTTTTGTATCCAGTCAGCCAACCTGTGCCTCTTTAGAGGACAATTTAAGCCATGCACATTGATTGATAGTATTGATAAGTCTGTTAAAATTTGGGGTGTTGAGTTTTTCAAAAGTCCAGTGGATATTTTCAATCCTTTTGCCACTGTAGAAGTTGGAATTTGATTAAAAGTTTCTCAGTGAGTTTACTTCGGTGGTGGAAGATTGCACTGGTCATTGTGGAGGATAGGTCTGAGGATATCCTGGAGAGCTGGTTTAGTTATGGCCAATTTCTTCAACATGTGAATGTCATTAAAGTATTTAATTTCTTCATCATAAATGAAACTTAGTTTAGCTGGATCCAGGATCCTGGGTTGAAAGTTATTTTGTTTTAGGAGATTAAAAGTTGATGACCACCCTCTTCTAGCCTGAAAGATTTCAGCAGAGTGATCTACTGTCTTTCTAATATTCTTCCCCTTGTAGGTTATGGTTTTCTTACGTTTGGGTGCTTTCAAAATTTTCTTTTTCATATTAAGTTTTGTGAAGTTAATTATGATGTTCCTGAGGGAAGTCTTATTCGGGTTGAGTTATGCTGAAACTGTCTGCCATCTGAATTTCAGAATCTTTTGTCATGTCTGGAAATTTCTCTTTCATGATTTCATGAAGCAGTGCCTCTGTGTTTTGTGAAACAACTTTGTTGCCTTCAGGGATTCCTATAAGGTGAATATTAGTTTTCTTTGAATTATCCCATAGTCTCTGAGAGAGAGATCCATTTTTGCTCTCCATTTCTCTTCATCTTTGAGTGCTTGGGATGGTTCAAAAACTTTGTCTTCAATGTCAGAAATCCTTTCTTCTGCTTGCTCCATTCTGTTTCCAAGGGATTCTACTGTAATTTTCGTATCTTTGAGGGCTGCAACCTCTTGCCTCAATGTTTCAAAATCTTTGGTCATTTTACGTTTGAAATTGTTGAAATCTTGAGACATCTTTTGAATAATTTCTTGAAATTAGAATTCCCTCTTTTTCTTCCATTTTGTTAATCTTATTTGCTATCCAAATTCTGACATCTCAGCCATCTGTTTATTGATGGGATCTTCAATTACATCTGCCCCATCCTTCCTTGGGAGAGTTCATCTACTCTGGTTATTCAAGTTACCAGGGTTTTTCCGCTGATTCTGCCCCATGCTGAATTTACACCATTTGAAGTCTGTACCTGAACCATTCAGTCTGTTGTTGCCACTGGAGAAGATGCCAGCTTCCTCTGTTTGCTCAGAGAGGCAGAGTGAGTCTGTCTGGAAGAGCCTCAGGAGTGTGAGCCTTGTTGTTTCCACTGCTGTGGCTGCTGTTCTTCACCTTGGGGTACCACCTTTCTAGTGTGGTTCCTTTTTAACTCACCATCCTCTAGTAGTTCTCCGGCCACCATATGGGGATGCCATAGCACAGGGTTCTGGCACTTCTGGCCTGCCCAGCGCAGATATCTTGAGCGGGGGACTCCTCTGCCACCACTCATGGCATGTGCATGGCTCTAGCAATCATTTCCGTGCCCACCCAGAGTGGGGGACCTCTCCACTGCAGCTCATGGGAGGTGTGTGGCTCTAGGAAGTGGTTCTGGGCCTGCCTGGAGTGGGGAACTCCTTCGCTGCCACCCGCGGGATGTGCACAGCTCTAGCAAGCAGTTCTGGGCCCACCCGGAGTGAGGGACTTCTCCACTGCCACCCGCAGGAGGTGCGTGGCCCTAGCAAGCAGTTCTGGGGCCTCTCACACGGGTGCCTGGAATGAGGAACTCCTCAGCTAACACCCACAGAACATACCTGGGTCTAGCAGGTCTCCAGCTGCAGGACTGGGACTGGGTACTTGGTCACACAGGGGTGGGAAACGCTGTTCCTGGGCCCCCCCTCACTGTCTCTACCAGGAAGGGTGGAAGGGTGGAATGGAAATTCAAAATGGCAGTGAAAACGTTTGTTCAGTTTTTCTGCCAGGTGAGAGAGTGTTCAGATTCCCAGCAGGGTTTCTCTAGGGGAGTAGAGCCCCCTTCCTGCAGCTCTCATACTTGGGATGAGTTCACCACTTGCCCATAGATAACTTACAGGGGCAGACAAAGAGAAATCAAAGAGAAAAACACAACTTTCCTGGGGGAGGGCACATACACTTTTCCTTTGGGATGTATTATGTACCTGTAGATTGCCTTCTTGGGGTCCCAACCTGCCTCAGCAGAGGTGTCCTGCAGATATCACTCCTTTCTCTCTGCTGGGCTCCCAATCTTCAACTTCCCTGGGTATTTTCCAGACATTATCTTCCCTCTGGATGCGAGCTTCTGTTGGAGGCTGGCACCTATTGGCCATCTTGCCCTTCCCCTTCTATTCTGCTTTTTTTTTTTTTACAGTTTCGTAATTCTCTTTGTAGAGATCCTTCACCTCTTTTGTTAAGTATTTTACTAGGTATTTTTTTTTCTTTTAAGCTACTGTGAATGCAATTGTGTCTTTGATTTGGTTCTCAACTTGGCTATTATCAGTGTATACAAAGGATACTGATTTGTGGACATTGATGTTATACCCTGAGATGTTATTGCATTTCTTTATTACTTGAGGAGACTTGTCATTGAGTCTCTGGGGTTTTCTTAGTACAAGATCATATTATCAGCAAACATTGAGAGTTTGACCTCCTCTTCCTCATTTGCATGCTCTTTATATACTTTTTCCCCAGAGTTCATTGGTTAGGACTTCCAGAACTATTTTGAATAGCAGTGATCATAGTGGAAATCCTTTTCTGGTTCCAGTTCTGTGTGGAATAGCCTTCAGTTTTATTCCATTTAGAATTATATTGGCTGTGGGATTGTTGCACATGTCTTCTATGAGTTTAAGAAATGTGCTACGGGCAGCACCTGTGACTCAAAGGAGTAGGGCGCCAGCCCCATATGCCAGAGGTGGTGGGTTCAAATCCAGCTCTGGCTAAAAACTTCAAAAAAAATGTGCTACCTATGTCTATATTTTTATGTGTTGTTAGAAAAGGATGATGAATTTTGTCAAAATTCTTTTTCTGCATCTATTGAGAGGATCATGTGGTCTTGAATTGGAAAAGCTTTCAGATTTATTCCTTTTAGTATGGTTTTGGCTGTGGACATGTTTCTGATGGCCTCTATTACTTAAAGAAATGTCCTATGTCTGCCTATTTTCCTAAGTGTTTTTATGATAAAGGGATGCTGGATTTTGTGGATTTTTGGTGTGTGTCTACTGAGGGGATCATATGGTCTTTTTTTCCCTACTTATGTGATGAATTTTATTTATTGATTTATGTATGTTAAACTAATATTGCATTCTTAGTATAAAGCCCATCTGATAATCATGTATAATTTTTTAACATGTAGTTGCAATATATTTGTTAAAATTTTATTGAGTGATTGATTTTGAATTGATATTCATCAATGACATTGGTATGTAGTTTTCCTTTTTTTTTTTTTTTTTTGTTGGGTCCTTACCTGGTTTCAGTATCAGGAGGACATTTGCTCTGTAGAGTACTTGGGGAAGGTCCTTTTATTCTCAGTGTTTTGGAATTGGTTCTGTAAGATAGGTAGGAGCTCCTGTTTGAAGGTTTTGTACATTTCTGGAGGAAAATTATCTGATTGAGGACTTTTTGCTTTTGGGAAAATGTTTGTTGTTGTTGCTATTTTGCTTTTATTATTGATCTGTTCAAAATTTCTTATTCTTTCTGGTTGAGTTTAATGTGGTGGAGTGATTCTAGGTTTTGGTCAATTTCCTCAACTATATTTATCAAATGCAAGAGAGATGTAATATGAGTAGAAGCATATTTTTGGTGATTTGGCAATTACCTAATTGGTAATTTGACTTTTTGTTTGTTTTCTTTTTTTTGAACTCTTCTGCTTTTCAGTTATTAATAAATATTGAAATGTTTCCTATATCATAGTATATATATTTTTAAGACAGTGTCTCATTCTGTCATCCTGGGTAGAGTGCTGTGGTGTTATAGCTTACAACAGTGTTAAACTCTCAGCCTCAACTTATCCTCTTGCCTCAGCCTCCCAAGTAACTGGGAATACAGGTGTCCAACACAGAGCCTGGTTAATTCTAATTTTTCCCCCTCCTCCTCCTTCTTATTTTTTTTTTAGAGACAGGATCTTACTTTTGCTCAGGGTGATCACAAACTCTTCATATCAGGTTATCTACTCTCCCTAAGCTTCCCAGAGTGCTAGAATTACAAACATAAGCCACCATACCTGACACACATTATATCTTTTTACATTCAATTTGTCTATTTGTGTCTATTTTTTAAAATTCCAGGGTACCTGTACTCATTAGCCACACTATCCTATCTTAAGACCTTGTTTATGTGTAGAAAATTTCTATCTAGTGTAATTTCTTATCATGAGATTGGATAAATGTAATGCTTACGTAGTTTAATAGCCTTAAGAGTTCTTTTCAGCTCTTAGATTATATGATTTGACCCTATAGTTTATGAACCTTTTATCATTTACTCACTATCAAAATTCCATTTTCTTTAAGAGAATCTTTAGGTTTGACATTTCCATACTCTGTTTCAAATAAATTCAATACTCAGGGGACAGATTCAGTACTTTGTGTTATTATGGACAGCTTCCCCACCAAGGAAAAAATGTCTCACTATTATGAGCATTAGTTTGGGGCAGCACTCTCTGTTCTATGTGGTGACATTTCCTAATCTAATGTAAATGATTTGCCTTGAGAGTGACCTATTATAAGGATGAGTGGATGCAAAAGATAAAACTACACAACTTGTTTTCTCAGAACATGATGAATAAAATTCCTACCACATGTATCATTTATATTAATTAATGTCAATGGATTGAATTCCCTGATGAAAAGGCATAGATTGGCTGATTAGAGAATAAAATACCTAGCCTTGAAGGACAAATCAAGCCTCATGGTTAAGGGATAGAAAACAGCATTTCAAACAAACAGGAATCAGAAGAAAAGGGGGGTTTGCAATCTTATTCTCAGCTACAAGCAAGTTCAAAGCAACTAAATTTCAGAAGGACAAAGATGGACACTTCAGACTGGTCAACGGAACTATACAACAAGAAGGCATTTCAATTTTAAATATTTATGCACCTAAATTAAATGCTCCCAGATTTATGAAACAGATATGGAGGGGCCTGAGTATTATGTTACCCTATAAAACCATAATACTGGGGACTTAAACACCCCTCTGACAGAACTTGACAGATCCTCTAAACAGAAACAGAACAAAGATACAAAGGACTTCGTGATGATAGAATAAATGAGATTAATAGACATTTACAGAACATATGCCAAAAAGCAAAAGAACTTTTCTCATCAGCAAATGGTACATGCTACAAAATAGATCAATCCTAGGCTATAATCAAATCTTAGCAAAATTAAAGGAATAGAAATTATACCTTGTATCCTCTCAGACCACAGTGCGATAAAGGTGGAAATCAACTCCAACATAAACGTTCAGACCCACACAAAGGCATGGAGATTAAACAACCTTATGCTAAATGACAGATGGGCTGAGAAAGACATGAAACAGGAAATGCTTAAATTCCTCAAACATAACAACAAATATGACACAAATTATCAAAACCTGTGGGATACACCAAATGTAGTCCAGAGAGGAAAACTTTTTACATTAGATGCCTACATTCAAAAACCTGAAAGAGAGCACATCAACAATCTCATAAACAATCTTATGCAATTGGAAAAAGAAAAACAATCTATTCCTAAACTGAGCAGAGGAAAAGAAATAACCAAAATTAAATCAGATGCTAATAAAATTGAAAACAGAAAAAAAAATCACAAAATTAATAAAACAAAAAGTTGGTTCTGTGAAAATAAATAAAATAGATAAAACTTTGGCCAGACTAACTAGAAACAGAAAAGTAAAATCTCTTGTAACCTCAATCTGAAATGATAAATGTAAATAACAACAAATACCAGAGATACAAGAGATCATTTCTGAATACTACAAGAAACTCTATGCCCAGAAATTAGACAATGTGTAGGAAATGGATCAATACTTTGTATCATGCCCTGTCCCTAGATTTAACCAGAATAGACCAATTTCAAACACTGAGATGAAACAAACTATAAAAAAAAATTCCCTGATCCAGATGGCTTTACACCAGAATTCTATCAATCCTTCAAAGAAGAGCTTATACCTACCTATACTGCAGAACCTATTCAAAAAAAAAAAAAAAAAGAGAGAAGGAAGGAATCTTCCCAAACACATTCTATAAAGCAAACACCATCCTGATACCAAATCAGGAAAAAACCCAATGGTCAAGTAAGTGTCATCCCAGGCATGCAAGGCTGGTTTAACATTTGCAAGTCCATAAACATTATCCACCATATCAACAGAAGCAAAATAAAAGACCATATGATCCTCTCAATGGATGCAGAAAAAGCATTCAATAAAAATCACCGTTCATCTCTAACTAGGACAGTGATGAATATAGGTATATGTAGTCCCTTTCTTATACAATCAAAGCCATCTAAAACAAATTGACAGCTAATGTATACTGAATGGAGTAAAACTCAAAGCTTTTCCACTTTGAACTGGAGCCAAACAAAGTTGTCCTCTATTACACTAATATTCAACATAGTGCTGGGATTTCTAGCCAGTGCAAGAAATTTCTGCATCCAAATGGGGTCAGAGGAAGTCAAACTTGTCCCCTTTGCTTTTGATATGATGTTTTACTTAGAGAAACCTAAATACCCAAACACAAGACTCTTGGAAGTATTCAAAAAATACAGTAAAGTCTCAGGATATAAAATAATGTCCACAAATCAGGAGCTTTCGTATATGCCAATAACAGCCAAGATAAGAAGCTGCTGAAGGACACAATTCCCTTCACAGTAGCTTCAAATAAAATGAAATACCTAAAAATACGCCTAACAAAAGTGGTAAAGGACCTCTATAAAGAAAATTAGAAACCCTAAGAAAAGAAATAAGAGAAGATATTGACAAGTGGAGGAACGTATTAATTTTTCTGGTTTTGAATCTTAAGTATTTTATACAGTGAGTCATTTTTTGGTAAGTTGTGAGAAGTGCAAGTCCCATTCAGTCTTGTACCTGTGGCTAACCAGGTATCATAGTACAATTTATTAAATAGAGTTTCTGTTCCCCAGTGTATGATTTTGTATGGTTTATCAAAGATTAAATGATGGGGGGGCATGGAGCAAGATGGCAGCTGAGTAACAGCTTCTTTACAAGTGGGTGCAGTGAGATTGGGGAGAGAAGACTCAAGGCACCTCTGGCTTGTGGGGTCTGTCCAGAAGCATCCCTTTGTGTACACAGGGAGACCATGAGAGACTTCTGGACCCCAGGATGAGGACAAAAGCAGTGGAGAAGTGGCAAGTGGTTGCCTTCGGTCTGAGGCCATGAAAGCTGCTGTGGCTATAGCTACAACAACAGTGAGATTGCAGTCAGGGAAGGCCTTCCCTGTGGGTTGTTTTGTTTTTTGGGCTTGGGCACTTAATTAAATTACCTAGGAAATGTTGGGCGAGAGTGCAGGTAACTTTAAGGTTGTCCAGAGTCCTAGACTGAGCCACTAGGCTGGAATGGAGCTATCACTGTTCAGCTATCGACCACACAGCCATTGTGAGAGAGTTGCCCTAAAGTCTCCAAACTCAGAGTTGCAGAATGAGGCCCAGGCAGGGAGAACTTCCGTGAGTGATTTAGTGACGGTGAACAGAGTCAAAGGTGAGGACTGAGACACTGGGAAAGAGCAGAGCTTTCAGTGTTTGGCAATAGGAGAGCTGCCTTGCAGCCTTAGCCCTCAGGGGCATAGAGTAAGGCCAGTTTTGGTGCACCTGATAAGCTGGCAGGCACTTCAGGAGAAATCCCAGCGACACATGCTTTCCAAGAAAAGCCTCTGCTTGGACAAGGTTAATGGTTTAAAGTGTCTTTTAAAAGGGAAGAGGAGAGCTTCAGGCTATAAGCCCTGTGGGATTTTAGGGCAAAGAAGTCAGCAGAGGCCTCCAGTCTCTATCTTATACAGCTATGTTAGCAATGTGATTAGCATCACATACCCAGAAGATCACCTGTTGCTCAGATAATATTCAGGAAGATATACATGCTTCTTTTGTTTGTTTCATTTTTATTTTTTTTTATTTAAAAATTCCCCCCCTAGATTTTTCTTTTCTTTTATTTTCTTTCTTCTTTTTTCTAGTTTAAATATAATTTTTCAGTGTTTCCTCCTTTAATAATAACAACTTAATTTTTTCTAGTTTTTCTTCCCTTGTTATTTGTTTTTTCCACCAATTTTATCCTGTAAGGTTTTCTGTTTATTTGGTTTGGTTTAATTTATAGTATTTTTGTTTTTCCTCTCTATTTATTGGAGATGAGGTACTGTGTCCACTCAGGCTGGCAAAGAGCAACTGACCTCAACAGAACCACCCAACCCAGCACCCCCAAAGGTTGGGGGTTTCTAAGGTGTGAGTTAAAGTATGCTACTGTACACCTTTATTACTCATGGATCCCTCTTTCTGTGCCTCTCTTCTTTTCTTCAGTCTTCCCTTTTAGTCATCCTTTCTGCTTTCTATTTTTTCTTTTTTTAAATCTTTTTTCTCTTCTTGCTAATCAATCTTCTCACTCTTTTAGTCCTGTACCAAAAGGACTCATCAATACCTTAGGCCAGTGGCACAGTAACTTAAAGAGCAAGAGGAAGTGAAAGGAAAATTAAGGCAAGGAAACAGACAAAATAAAGCACTCATGAGTAAAAAATAGCAAAAAATCCTGGCAACATGAAAAACCAGACCAGACCAGCCCTCCCCTCAAGGGACCATGAGGTAGCTACTGCAGAGGATTCTACCTATGAAAAAATGATGGAAATAACAGAAGGGGAATTTGAAATACAGATGATAAAAACAATAAAGGAAATTGCTGAGAAAGTGAAAAATAACCGAATGGAAATTCAAAAATAGAATCAAATAAGAAACGAACAGTATGAAAAATATAGAAAGAATATAGCAGAGCTGAAGGAATTGAAGCAGTTAATTAGAGAACTTAAACACACAGTAGAAAGTATCAATAACAGATTATCAGCAGAAGAAAGAACCTCAGAGGTAGAAGACAAAGTTCTTGAGATAACTCTGATAGTTAAAGAGGCAGAAAAGAAGAGAGAGAAAGCAGAATGTTCACTGACAGAATTATGGGACTTCATGAAGCATTCAAACATACAGGTTATAGGTATCCCAGAATGGGAAGAATTCCCCCAGAAGAATGGAAGTCATACTAGAGAATATTATAAATGAAAATTTCCCAAATATGACCAAAGATTCAGATACACACCTTTCAGAGGCATATTGGACCCCAGATCAGCTCAACGCAAATAGAGCCTCTCCAAGACACATTGTGATGAATCTATCCAAAGTCAAGACAAAAGAAAAGATTCTGCAAGCTGCGAGGAGTAAGCACCAAGTGACTTACAGGGGCAAACTCATTAGAAAGACTGCAGACTTTTCTAATGAAACTTTTCAAGCTAGGAGACAGTGGTCATCTACCTTTAATCTACTCAAACAAAAGAATTTCCAGCCAAGATTCATATATCCTGCTAAGCTAAGGTTCAAATTGACAGAGAAGTCAAATGTTTTACTGATATGTAAACATTAAGGAAGGTTACGACAACAAGACCAGCTCTACAGGAAATACTTCAACCCATTCTACACACTGACCCTCATAATGGATCACCAGCAAAGTAAGCACCCAGAAACTAAAGGGCAGAACCTAGCTTCCACAATGATGCAAAAGATAAAATTAAGTAGTTGAATTTCACAAGATAAGATGAATAGAACATCACCACACTTATCACTTATCTCAATTAATGTTAATGGCTTGAATTCCCCACCGAAGAGGCATAGACTGGCTGATTGGATAAACACACAAGCCATCCATTTGCTGTCTGCAGGAAACGCACCTAGCCTCCAAAGACAAATTAAAACTCAGAGTTAAGAGTTGGAAGACAATCTTTCAGGTAAACAGAATTCAGAAGAAAAGAGGGTTTACAATCTTATTTTCAGATACAAGTGAATTTAAAGGCAATTAAACAAAAAAAGACAAAGATGGTCACTTCATATTGGTCAAGGGAAAAATGCAACAGTAAGACATTTCAATTCTAAATATTTCTACATCTATAATTAGTCAGAGGACCCATAACACCATAAAGCAGGGGACTTTAGCACTCCTCTTTCTGAGATGGACAGATCCTCTGAACAAAAAATATACTAAGATACAAGGTACTTAAATTAGACGCTAGAACAACTGTGCTTGATAGACATTCATAGAACACTCCATACTGAAGCTAAATATATACATTGTTCTCATCGTCCCACGGAATATTCTCCAAAATTTATCATATCCTAGGGCACAAAACAAACCTCAACAGAATCAAAAGAATTGTTATTTTACCTTGTATCTTCTCAGACCACAAGGCATCAGAGGTGGATCTCGACTCCAACAAAAACATTCAACCCCACACAAGGCTTGGAAATTAAACAACCTTATGCTGAATGACAGTTTGGTGCAGGAAGATATGAAAGGGGAAATCATTAACTTCCTTGAGAATAACAACAATGGAGATACAAGCTATCAAACTCAAATTAATCAAGATAAAAAAGGGATTGTTGAATCCTTCATATAAATGGGCAAGAGAGATGAATAAAACCTTCTCTACAGAAGACAGACAAGTGGCTAACAAACATATGAAAAAGTGCTCGTAGTCCCTAATTAACAGAGAAATACAAATCAAAACCACCGTGAATTATCATCTAACCCCAGTTAGAATGGCCCACATCAAAAAATCTCAAAACTACAGATTCTGGCATGGAAGTAGACAGAAAGCAACACTTTTACACTGCTTGTGGGACTGCAACCTAATGCAACCTTTTTGGAGTAAGCATGGAGAACCCTGAAATAACTCAAGCTAGACCTCCCATTTAATCCTGCAATTCCATTACTGTGCATCTACCTAGAAGAAAAAAATATCCTTTTATCATAAGGATACTTTCACTAGAATGTTTATTGCAGCTTAATTTACAATCACCAAAATGTGGAAACAGCCTAAATGACCACTAACCCAGGCATGGATTAATAAGCTGTGGTATATGTATAGCATGGAATACTGTTCAACCATAAAAAAAGATGGAGACTATACATCTTTTGTATTAACCTGAAAGTGGAACAAATTATTCTTTTTTTTTATTTTTTTATTTTTTTAATTTTTTTTATTAGATCATAATTGTGTACATTAATTCTATCATAGGATACAGTGTGTTGCTTCCATATGCAGTTTGGAAAACTCTCATCCAACTGGCTAACATAGCCATCATGTCTTTCCCATAATTGTTGTGTTAAGACATTCATATTC
>CAUYQV010050282.1:0-11581 GCA_963574575.1 Galagoides demidoff
CTAAGGCGCCGGCCACATACACCTAAGGTGGCGGGTTCGAATCCCCAGCCCGGGCCCGCCAAACAACAATGATGGCTGCAACCAAAAAAAAAATGGCCGGGCGTTGTGGCGGGCGCCTATAGTCCCAGCTACTTGGGAGGCGGAGGCAGGAGACTCGCTTGAGCCCAGGAGTTGGAGGTTGCTATGAGCTGTGATGCCATGGCACTCTACCCAGGGGGATAGTTTGAGGCTCCGTCTCAAAAAAAAAAAAAAATACACAGACACAGGGTGAGGCTTTGGTATTTATAAACTCAGCAGGACTGCATCAGTTGGCAGGTGTATCAAGGACAAGGCGCAGGGTATTGGTATTGGTGATCTTGCCCAGGAGGAGGGGGAGCTGGGTTGGAAGCCTGAGCAGGTGCTTCCACGCCAGACTCTGGAAGGACCATAGAGTTAGCAGCATTGGGTAGTCCCCTTAGTCCTTGCAGGTGTGGGGTATATGAGTATTAGGACCCCGATGGGCCCCACTGTCCCCTAGAAGGGGAGAAGCACTGGAAAAGGTGATGAGGCCTAGTGGGAATGGGAAACCCACTGGGACATGTTCCTCAGTGCAACTCTGGGGTGAGTTTCACCATCAACAATGGCAAAAATATTTGGGAAATTCTGTTAATTCATCTCAACAATGCCTCCACCAGAGGAGAGAAGGAGTGGACTGGGAGGAGCAGCTCCTAATGATCAGATCCTAGACCTCAGGTGGTGGCCCAGGATGTGGTGGTTCGCTCAGGGGACTCATCCAGCTGGGGCCAGGACAAAGAGCAGAATCCCTTTCTCAGCCCAGCCTCTGAGGACAACTTGAGACCCAGAGGTGGATTTCTGGGGCAATGAGGTAGCCTAGGCTACTGGGTCATTTCTAGAAAGTAGAGGACAAGGAGGGTCCAGAGTCCTCTTGAAGAGGAGAGGAAGCCTCGTCCAGTACCTGGCCCAACTAAGGCCTCCTCCCTGGACCCTTGATGCCAGTGACCAGTCCCTGCCTCTAGCTCCCGTTGGGCAGAATAAGCCCTCCTGGAAGCAGTTCCACTAGGCTGGGAAAAGTCCAGATGGCGAAGGATGGCAGGACCGCAGCTCAGGATGGCCTGACACACACTTAGGCAATAGATTGAGCCAGCTGATGCCATCATCAGAGAGCCTTTCAGAAGCTGAAGTCAGCCACGATACTGGTTTAAAACCAACAAGAAAGAAGTGGGCAATGGAGATTTAGCTTCTCAGAATAATTTCTTTTGGCAAACCTATACTCAACCCAACCCAGACAACTTTGAAGTCAGCTTTTAATTTGTACTCAACTCGCTGACTGAAAATAACCACCTGGTTCACATAATACCGGCATGCGGTTTATGTGAGAAGACACTTTTACCAGTGGTTAAAGTCCTTCGAATTCTTCACCCTTGACAGAGAAGACAAAGGACGTGTGGTTATTATGTTATAACCACACAGTATCAAAGGTTACTTAGACAAGTGTGAAAGTAACAGCAAGCGCCGCGAACATCAAGGAAACTCAGGAAACCATTCCTCGAAGCCTTCTGATAACATCCAGCCCTGAATAAAAATCAGATAGGTTCCCCTCGGATCCAGGTCATATGCTCAGGTATCAGAAATGAGACTCTGGTGAATAAACCTTCTTGGTACATTCTAAGGTTTGTAGAGCGTAGGTGGGACTTCTTGATCCTTTAATGACAGGGGACAAGAGTCTTTCACCGAGATCCAGGGCTGTCTGTGTACACCCTGCCTGCTGGAAACAGTGTGCACAGACAACTCAGCTGGCTTCTTGCTAACGGATGTTTACTGAGAGCAAAGGATGTGAAATGACAGCACGGGCTCTGCCTTCAGGCTTTTTTGTTTTTTTGGGACAAGAGTCTCACTCACTCTGGCTGGCATGCAGTGGCATCACACTCACCGCCTGCAGGGTCTTGCAATCTCCAATAGAATAAGATGGGAACGCAGGCTTTGACCGAGACAAAGCCGTGGAGGAGGAAGGCAAAGTGTGCTCTCCAAAGGAAGGGGCTGGTCAAACACGGTGAGGGGGGGGCTTGGGGAAAGTTGGACCAGGGTCCCCCATTGTTACTGGAGACAGCAGTGATTTTCAGAGAGCAGGGTTGGTAGAGCAACCTTTGTCCACAGTCGCAAGGCTGAGTGGGTGTGAGGAAGCAGAAATCAGCGTGGTGATGCAGCTGGCAGTGCGCCGAGGAAGTGGGAGGGCCAACGGAAATCTGGCCAGATTCTGTTGAGGGAGACATGAGTGTGCTCACAGGCCGCGGGGAGGTCCCTGTGCAGGAGGCAGGAAAGGTCTCAACTCTCTCTGCAAGAGCTTCTTAACTGCTGTAGCAAAGTCAGAGCGCGTGTGTCCCCTTGCTGGATATGATTAGAGTCTTGTCTGTTTATTTTAAGAGACAGGTCTCGTTCTGTCCCCCAGGCTGGCGTGAAGTGGTATGGTCACAGCTCACTGCAGCCTCCAACTCCTGGTCAAGCAAACAGTAGCTGGGACTGCAGGCTTGGGCCACTGCACCTTGGCTCTGCTTGTTTTGCAATGAGAATACGTTGATATTTTATTTGTGAGGTTGAAAAACACCGCCAAGAAGCAAGAAGAAACACAAAAATCACCTTGTTTCCTGGAGGGGCTCAGGGCAATCTGAGCTCAGCTCAAACCTTCAAAAACACAAGTATGGGTAAGCGAAATGCAGTCTGTCCCTGCAAGGAAATATTATTCAGCCATGAGAAGAACACAGTACTGACACATGCCACAGTATGGACGAACTTCAAAAACATCATGCTGAGCTAAAGATGCCAGTCACAAAGAGTCACATGCTGTATGAGCCCATGATATGAAATGCCCAGAATAGGCGAACTCATAGAGACAGAAGTAGATTGGTGATTGCCAGAGGTGGGGGGGGAGTGGGAAGGCATGGGGCTTCCTTTTGGGTGTTGTAACATTGTGACTATACTAAATGCCACAGAATTGTATACTTTGAGATGGTTGTTATATGAATTTTACCTCAATAATAAAAAACACATAAAATAATGGTGGTCCCTACTCCTTGCATTCTTCCTTAGGATTTATTACTTACTCAGCCTTGCACCTGTGGCTGATGAGTAGTCTATAATTTGAGGATTGATCTCGTCTGTCTCTGGGTTAAACACCGGCACAGCACAGCAAGCGTTGGTTTCCTGTTGTCTTCCTCTCAGTGTGGAGCACCGGGCACTTCCCAGAGCCTGGCTGTGCCTTGGACTCTAATCGGCTTCGTGGCTGCAGCGCCTTGCATGGGGATCAACTCTCTGGCTTGCCAGGGACTGTGGGGTTTCCCCAGAAGTGGGACTTTCAGTGCGGAAACTGGGAAAGCCCAGAGTGAGCCAGGATGAGCTCAGGGCCCTATCTCGTGCCCTGGTTAGTAAGGCCTTCAGGAGTCAAGGCCTCGGCCTCTCCCTCTGCCCCTGCCTAAGTCGGTCTTCCCTCACTGAGGTGGGGAGGGCTGATCTGCAGACAGCTGAGCTGGAACAGTCCTAGACAGCGCCTGGCAGCACTTTCTCCTTCTAGAATGGAAACCGGCGTTTCCTTAGAGGTCCACTCCGAGGTGAAGGGCTAGTGTCACAAGTGGCCCCTTTAGTTACACAGATGACAGACAACCACCTGAGGATTTGCGGAAGCTTTGCAGGACACTTTGGCCTGGGCTTAGGTGCAGTCAGTGGGTGAAATTAGGTGGCACCTCAACTTGGGAGATGCAGACAGACTAGAGATTAGATAGGCTACAAGGAGACTTTGCGAAGGAGGGACTGGGACTCTTTCTGCTCTTTTGCTTTGAAGTTACTGCAGCTCTTCTGAGGGATTGGGGGTGGGGAGCGCTTGGCTGAGGCTGACAGAAGGAAGAACAGCAGAGGCCTGGGTTCCCCCAGGGACCGGTGCCTGGTGGGGGCTGGGTGAGGGGAGTCTGCCTGGGCCTGCCATGTAAGTCACGTGGGAGGAGCACGGAGCTGGCTCAGCCCTTGAGGGACGTGGCCACCCACTCATTATGGGGCTTCCCGAAAGTGGCTGCGTGTGAATCAAAAAGGGGCAGCTAATGTGCTGTTCATAATGACCCCAAAGTGGACACCACCCCAGTTGTCCATCAATTTACGAATGGATAAACAATATGTGATGTGTTCGTGTCAATGAAATTGTTCTGTGATTTAAAAAGTGAAGTGTTGACATGTGTACACTAGAACATGAAGGAACCTCAAAAACTGAAAGAAGCCAGTCACAAAAGGCCACATATTGCAAGATTCTCTTTATGTGAAGTGGCCAAAGCAGGCACATTCATAGAGACAGAAAGGACATGAATGGTTGCCAGGGAATGACTGCTCACAGGCACAGAGCGTCCAGTCCCAGACGCTCTGCTTACTCTTGGGGTTCCATGTTCCACCACAATGTCCTCAAAAGCTCTTGCTGTTTAACCTCGTGGGGCCATCATCCCACGACTTTCTTTGTGCTTTAAGACGACTCATTCTGTGTGACGGGGTCCCTGATGCATGGAGGGAGGGAAGGAGAAGCCAGGCTAACTCAGCCAGGGGAGGACCCAGCAGCCCAGGTGCTCTCAATACCCATAAGTGTCCCCTTTGACCACATATGGGTCTTCTGGATCACAGAGCTGGTGTTACCCCGGGGCTTTGGCTTCCCGTCTCTTACTGAGCCTCTATCTGCCATTCTGCTGTGTGAGTCAGAGCAAGTCACAGCCAAGGCCGTGGGAGGCCTGGAGACAGCTCAGCCTGTGTTCTGGGCTCTGGCTGCGCTTCAGAGACACAGGGCTCAGGTTTAAAGACTCACAATGGAGAGTAGAACTTTATGTCTACCCTCTGATGGGTCAGTAGTTCAGTCTATGAAATTAACTGTCAGCACACAGATTAATGGGAGAAAAGCCATTTTAATTATGTGCATATACACAAGAGTCCCATAAAATAGAAGACTCAAAGAGGGGCTGATGACTGAGGCCCATACAGCATTGTGAGCTACAGAAAGGAAGAAGCCTTGGAGCTTTGGGCAGGGGGTTAGGTGGTGACAAGCCAGGCAGGGTGAGGGGAGAAACTGCATGGTGAGCAAAGACTATCCTGTATGCAGAGTCTCCCTGGTAACAGAAACCATCTCAAAGCAGCCCTCTCGCTGATATAGATAACTTTTACAAATGTAGATTTCCTTTGTAGATGTAAATTTCTTCTAAATTGGACAACTTTTCAGAACTACTCCTGTGTCTGCAGTTTCTCAAAATTATCAGCTCAAAATACCCCAAAGAAGTATATTTTGGGGTGGAACATTCTGGTCTCCTATAGTCATATTTTGAAGTTGTTGATTTATCCTAAGCATCAACATTAGCAATGCCCACAATTATCTGATCATCTCTGATTTAACTGGGGTGCCTAGCTCACAGCAACCTCAAACTCCTGGGCTCAAGGGATCCTCCTGCCTCAGCCTCCTGAATAGCTGGGACCATGGGCGCCCACTACCATGCCTGGCTAGTTTTTCTATTTTTAGTAAAGATGGCATATCACTCTTGCTTAGGCTGATCTTGAACTCCTGAGCTCAAGCAATCCTCCCACCTCATCCTCTCAGGGTGTTAAGATTGCAGGTGTGAGCCACTGCTCCTGGCCAAAATTGCTATTCTTTAAAAAAAGATTTAAAGGCTGAGGGAGGTGGCTTACGCCTGTAAATGATGAAGCCCCTGGTAAATTCCATGGTGCATTTCCCTGACAAAATGAGAGTGAAAAGCACAAGTCACCTCTTGGTATTACTATGAACATAGTTTTGACCTGGCAGACTCCCTGAAAGAATTTCTGGACCAAGCTCTCAGAGCTAGTGCTCTGGAACATTCAAGAGACTCAGCTACAAGTGTGACTAGTATCAGTTAGCTTGCTAAAGTGGCTGGATAAATGATAAATGTAAAATGAATCGTTTTTTCATATACCAACATCCCTGGAATGTCCCAAGCTCCACCGAGTGTATATGTGTGTATTGGCTCACTTGTACAGAAAATCTCAAATTTCAGTAACCCAAATGTCTCTTGGTTTGTGTTAATGGGAGACCAGGCTTTTCAAGAGACCCTTCTCCCCACCCAGGGCTCCTGGATGGGGTGAGAAGGGCAGGTGGGATGAGCAGGATGTGCAGGCAGAGGAGGGTGCTCCCAACCCCAGTGCTGCACCTGCTGCTCTCCTGTGTACTGTGGGCGCATCCTCCACTGTGCTGCTTACTCTGCTGCTGGCTGCTCCTGACCACAAGGGTGATCCCACAGTTCTTTCAGCATTGCCTCGATATTCCCATGGCTCCTGGGCACTGGGGGAAGCAGATGACTGACAGAGATTGGCCAAGGGGCAATTAGGTGGGGAATGTTCTTGTAGTTTCTGAAATCTGCCACCCTGTCTATCATCCTGGCTTGCTCGCCAGAACTCTGCATTCAGGAATCATCTATCAAAGCGGCGATGCCTTCTCTTTGCCCGGTTAAGCTCTCTTGCCTCTCCTGTAGGAACTGCCCTCTGAGGATGGAGTCTATACAGATGGGTCTCTAGTTTCATGTAAAAGTCAAAAGTGTGACTGGGCCTCTGTGTCTGTAACTTATGAAGTCCAGGAGCTTTCAGAAGGGCACCACATTCAGGGCCTCTAAGCATTGTGGAGGGAGGCAAAACTTCTCCTTTCCTTTGAAAGTTTGCTGAAAGATCAACTCACAATCAAGTAGATTATTAAGAGAAAGAGGTTTACTTACTGTGCTTATGGGGAGAACCACAGAGTGATTATTCTATGTCCCAGTGGGGTCCAGAAATTTATCTACCCTTCTTTTAGAGGGGAAAGGGAGATGAGGAATATAAGTATTTCCATTTAGGGGCAATAAATGGTTACTAGAAAGGATGACTAGTTACTCGAGAGAATGAATGGATGGGGAAAAGCAGATTGACTTGTGAATTAACCTGAGAGTCAGGTATTACATTTAAAATCATTTGGCCAGGTTTGGCTGTATTCTTGATCTTCTTCTGAACTCCAGTATTTTGAGATAACAGGTAGGGGAAGGGAAGTCATTTGTTCTTTTTGATGAGTCCATCTGGTTTATGAAGATAGATGGAAAGCCCTGTCCAAGGCCTGTTGGTCCCTTTAATTCAGAATACTCTTTGTACCAAAGAGTCATATTTTGGGGTGAAGTTTTCTAAGCTTCAGCATGCAGTGACCGTAGCCTCTAAGTCTCATCTCACACTTGTCAAATTACTGTGATGCCAGA
The DNA here is from genome assembly GCA_963574575.1 of Galagoides demidoff. Lineage (NCBI taxonomy): Eukaryota > Metazoa > Chordata > Mammalia > Primates > Galagidae > Galagoides > Galagoides demidoff. The sequence continues at coordinate 7,260 of CAUYQV010050282.1, forward strand.
GGTCACTGACATGAGGATGGAAAATTTTTGAAAGAATGGGGCAGTGGGGGGGGGGGAGGGAGGGAAGATCCCATTTACCCTAAAAACAGTTAACAAAAACTGGTGAAGTTGTAGGAAGTAGAGAATGTGGTTATGCCAAGTAGAAAGAAGGAGAATGAATGAAGAAAAGAGTAGGTCAAAAAAGAAAAGAAAAGGAAAAAGTAAGTCAAGAATGATGTAATTGTTGGGTGAAAACAAGGGACCCAGAATTGAGCAGGCAGTGCCCACTTCTGGAAGGTTTTGTCTCCTGTCCAGGATGAGTTGGGTTGGAGAAAGGCAAATAGAAGCTGGTGCTAATGCCCTTCTGAGCACAGGGAGACTTGTCTTCCTCTACCTCTGAGAATAAACATTAAGTCTCTACCCCAGGGAGGCGGGGTTAATCAATCATTAAGTAAAGAATAAAATAGGGCTGGGCACAGGTAGTTCAGTGGTTAGGTTGCTGGCCACATATACCGGGGCTGGAGATTTGAACCCGGCCCGGCACTGCTCAACAACAATGACAACTGCAACCAAAAAGTAGCTGGGTGGGGGCGGCGCCTGTGGCTCAAAGGAGTAGGGTGCTGGCCCCATATGCTTGAGGTGGTGGGTTCAAACCCAGCCCTGGCCAAAAAAAAAAAAAGATACTTTAAAAAAAGTAGCTGGGTGTTGCAGGGGACGCCAGTAGTCCCAGCCACTTGGGAGGCTGAGGCAAGAGAATTGCTTAAGCCCAAGAGCTTGAGGTTGCTGTGAACTGTGATGCCATAGTACCCTACCAGGGACAACATAGTGAGACTCTGTCTCAAAAAAAAAAATAAAATAAAATAAAATTTAAAAAAATAGGACATGCCAGTCTTCCTCTACCTTCAATGGGTCTAACTATTCTTAAGTAAATAGGACTTGCAAGTCTTCCTCCGCCTCCCATGGTCTGGACATCCTTTAAGCACAGAATAAGACTGGCAGAGTTTCTTTTGATTCTGTGAAACAGTCCTTCCAGGGTATAGAAGGTTTACAGCAGGCAACCCTGCCACCTTCTACAAGCCCTCCTGTGGATGACCTTTGGTCTTTGACACATCTGAGTTACTGAGATCTGACAGTAGCACTTCCTGAACTGCGTTTATGCCACACCCTGACTTGTTTTAAAAGAGGCCCTTCAAGGCCAGGCCCAGTGGCTCATGCCTCTGTACTACCAGCCCTCTGGGAGGCTGAGGCAGGTGGATTGCCTGAGCTCAGGAGTTTGAGACCAGCCTGAGCAAGAGTGAGACCTGGTCTCTAACAATAGCTGGGCATTGGAGTCCCGGCTATGTGGGAGGCTGAGGTAAGAGAATCACTGGAGCTCAGGAGTTTGAGGTTGCTGTGAGCTATGATGCCATGGCATTCTACCCAGGGTGACTGAGACTCTGTCTCCAAAAAATAAAAAGAAAGTGTTTTATGAGATATTGTGGAGGTGTTGGGTTTCAAGGCAGCTGTCTGAATTCTTGGTTTTTGAGTGCTCATGGCCAAAGAATGATCAGATATTCCAAAGTAAGTCAAGCATGAAACAAAGTTTATTGAGAAAGAGAACAAAGGTTTACAGAATAAAAGTGAGATTTAGGTTTACAGAACAGGATACTTTCACCAGAGACAATGAACAGGTCTCTATTTTCATGACGAGACAAAGCTTTGAATATGGCCAGGGATTCTGTTTTATACTGCCTGGTTTGGGCCTACCTTGTGGTTCAGAGGTCACCTTGGAATCAGTGTCTTACTGCACATGTGGATCTCCCATGAGCCTTTCTGAAAGCCCATTGTGTAACTGGGTATGGTGGCTTATACCTGTAATCCTAGCATTTTGGGAGTCTGAGACAGGTGATTGCTTGAACTCAGGAGTTCAGGACCAGCATGAGCAAGAACAAGACCCTGCCTCTAAAAAAAAAAAATAATAAAAATAGATAAAAGTAAAATGAAAGCCCATTGTGGGAATTGATCATAATGTAGATTTAAGCTAATGAACTGATAATTAGCCTTAAGGCTGTTCTAGGCCATCTTCAGGAGTCTATTGTCCTTGTTGCTAGGCCTATGAGGTAGACAGTATTCACATCCTTTTGTGGTTGGGAAGCTAAGTTCTAACTGGTAGGTTGGTTGGGTGTTCCCTTCTCCCCAGGTGCGATCAATCACTCCAGACAGGATTAAGGCAAGATGGGTGTGGGGGGGCCTCCCCCTTGTCCTTTTCCCTAGGAGAGCTAGATTTCTAGCTATCTGCCTAACAGAGGTAGCACTGACATGATCTCCTGACGGGGAATGAATATGGGGCATGTGAGAGGGAGGAGTCAGGGGTGGCGCAAGGATTTTTGCCTTAGCAGCTGGAAGAAAAGAATTGTCATTTACCATAATGAGGGAAAGACTGAGGAGTAGAACTGTCTGATGTAGTTTCAAGTCAGCATCAGTATCCTTTGCTGTATAACAGACCTTTTCCTTTTAAGAAAATGTGGATTAGGGCTCGGCACCTGTGGCTCAAGTGGCTAAGGCTCCAGCCACATATACATAAGGTAGCAGGTTCGAATCCAGCCCAGGCCTGCCAAACAACAATGATGGCTGCAACCAAAAAAATAGCCAGGCATTGTGGCAGGCGCCTGTGGTCTCAGCTACTTGGGAGGCTGAGGCAGGAGACTCGCTTGAGCCCAGGAGTTGGAGGTTGCTGTAAGCTGTGATGCCACACCACTCTACCCAAGGGAACAGCTTGAGGCTCTGTCTCAAAAAAAAAAAACAAAAAACAAAAATTTAAAAATTAAAAATTAAAAAAAATTAAAAAAAAAAACCGAAAAAGAAAATGTGGATTAAGCGCATAATTCTAGAATCTTCTAGGTAATACTGCAGCAATGAATTGTGCCAGAAACTCCATGTCCATCACCACTTATTCCTGCAAGGTCCCTGTGACACTGGTGTTAGCATGCCAATTTTATATTTATTGCTGTATGCATTATGTAATACTTATCAAACACTTGGGTTTTAAACAAAGAAAGGTAAAGTTGTTTGCCCAAGCTTAATAACCAGTAGGGGGCAGAGCAGAGAATCTAGTTGGGTTGCTGGACCCTGGAGCGCCTACCAGGCGTCCTCAAACTACAGCCCACGGGCCACATGCAGCCTGCCTAGGACATTTATCTGGCCTGCTGGGTGTTTTTGCCACCCCTACCTGTCCTGCTTAGCAGCCAACTCGTTCCGGGGCCCGCAGTCCAGCCCTCCAAGGGTCTGAGGGACAGTGAACTGGCCCCCTGTTTAAAAAGTTTGAGGACCCCTGTACCCTCTTCAAGACACTGTTTGATGCCTAACTGCAAAATTGAATGTTGTGCCGCTTCAGAAAGAAATGCTTGATAATAATTCTAAATTATCCATTTCCACACTCTATGATAGTGAACTCAGTAATTCATATTTTTCTTATGGAAGTTGAATGTTTGCTTTTTAAGCTCCACAATGGATAAAATAAGGCTTCTCCCATTAAAGAGGAAGTGTAACTAGACACTGAGCTTTGCTTAGTCAAGGGGAAAATTTCAAAATAAAGAACTTTATGCATTTGAGGAAGTAGGTCAACAAGCCGACAGAGAATCAGAGAAATGTATACTTTTTTATGATGGTTGTTTGAAATTGAAGAAACAACACAAAAGCAGTACTCATCTTACATTTGCACTTTGTCCAAGTTGATGACCTTGAACATGGTATTGAAGAGGCAGGTGCAATGTGACATGTAGGATACACGCCTAGGGTTAGTAGGACTCGTGAATACATTTGGTCATCTTCTTTCTTTCAACTTCCTTTCCCTGAAATGACAAACAGCCACATAGCTAGGAAGACTCAGTTTTTGGTTTGTGTATTCATTCTTGATGATTATCACCATAAAGATGTGAGTTACAGGAAGGGGACACCAGCTACAGCTGGCACAGGGCCAGTTATAGACGGAAGTGTGAGGGCACAACCGAAGTTTGATTTTATAGGAAAACAAACATGCAAGAGAAAAACTTTATTTTACAAACCTCTCTCAAAAAAAACCAAAATCAAAATTCATATATTGTTTCCCTTATGGCTATGATATTAATGAAATAAAATGAACTCTTCTTGCTCAGGGCAAATGTGTATTTGAACTTCATAGCCATTTCTGATGAATTCTCCTAATTTTTTTTTTTTTTTGAGACAGAGCCTCAAGCTATCCCCCTGGGTAGAGTGCCATGGCATCATAGCTCATAGCAACCTCCAACTCCTGGGCTCAAGCGAGTCTCCTGCCTCTGCCTCCCAAGTAGCTGGGACCACAGGTGCACGCCACAACGCCCGGTCAT
>CAUYQV010050283.1:0-16929 GCA_963574575.1 Galagoides demidoff
CCTGTGGTCCCAGCTACTTGGGAGGCTGAGGCAGGAGACTCACTTGAGCCCAGGAGTTGGAGGTTGCTGTGAGCTGTGAAGCCACAGCACTCTACCCAGGGGGATAGCTTGAGGCTCTGTCTCAAAAAAAAAAAAAAAAAAAAAAAAAGAGCAAGGAGAATCACTTAAGCCCAAGAGTTTGAGGTTGCTGTGAGTATGATGCCACGGCTCTCTACTAAGGGTGACAAAGTAAGATTCTGACTAAAAAAAAAACAATTGTGGGGGGAAAATAACTATTAATATAATATTATAAATTCATTTCCCAGGAATTTGTCCATTTTATTAGTCTTTTCAGAGAATCAGTTTTTCTTTTCTTGACCATCTTTATTGTTTCTTTGTTTTCTATAATGGTATTTCACTAATCATAGCATTTACCTTGATTATTTTCTTCTACTTTTTTGTTTTTATTTCATTAATTTATATCCTTATTTTCATATTTAATTTTTTCATCCCATGAAATCGAACAGTTAAGTAGTGGATAATTAAAACTATAAAGAATTAGGAGAAACGACAAACTTTTTAAGACCTATAGCCTCAAAGGAAAAGATATTTTGTTAAAAATGATATTTTTATTTTTTTTGCTCAGGACTTCATGTGCTTCTTCAATCTGAAGACTCAAATCTTTCTTCAATTCTGGAAAATTCTCATTCTTTCTTTGAATATTGGCTCTTTTTCATTCTTTTTAGTCTTTCTTCTGGAATTCCTAGTAGAGCTACATTGGACTTACTCTCTCCTTAGTCTTGCTCAATCGCTTTTATATTTTTCATCATTTTGTCATTCTAGGATACATTCTCATTGATTTTTTTCAACATGATCTTCAGTTTCACTAATTCTCTCTTCTACTATGACTAAACCCACTATTTAACCCAGTCATGTTGTTTTTAATTTCTATGCTTCTAGTTTTGTTGTTAGACTTTGTATTTCACTATTTTTCCACATTTAGTTGTTTCCCCTCATCTTTTCATGATAGCTTCTATTTATTCTTTTTATTTCCTCATTTTAACCATGTCTGTCATAAGTTATTCTTCAGAGTACTGTCATTTCTAGTTTTTGTTGTATTAATTTACCATTTGTGTATCTGCTGGTCATCTGTGTGAATAGCCCATTTTCTTGTGCAGTTTTGTAGTTTTTGTTATGTGAACTAATTTTTATCATTTTAGAAGATGGAGTTTGTACAAATCCTGGACTGAAGAAAACCTCCCTCTAGAGCAGGTTTTGCATTTGCTTTTCCTGGAATCTCAGGAGCTTATGACATTGTAGCATTAACTTCATTGACTGTGATATCTACACTATGCATGTACCCCACATCTCCCAGTGGTGTTGCCTAGGGGTTCAATTTTCTTTCCCCTGGAGACTCAGATAGATGGAAATTATGTTCTGGGCAGGTAGGAAGAATTCCCAAATCCCCTGTAAATCAGAGTTCTGGCTTTTCAGACTCCAGTCTTTATTTAGGGAGCTTAATGCAGCTCCCTGCTTCATACAAGTTCCAAAATTACATCTCCCATCCCTGGGGGAACATTGTAAGGTCAGCCCAGCTCTGAGGGCCAGTGTTCCAGATGAAACCACCAGGGTCTTTGGACCATCTGCTCTTACCTACTAACCTGAATTTGGTTTGGTTTCTCCTTTTGTTTCTGGCTCCCAGGGTTTTCTCTTTCTTTCTTTAAAGTGAAAGTATGTATTAAAATACTCCTTTCAGTTAGATTTTATCCAGGATTTGAGAGTAGCTCCTTTAGAGCACTTCAGCCTCCTATATTGTCAGAAGTTTCACTGTACTCTTCTAACCCAATTTTCATGTTTGGAAATCCCTAATGTAACTTGTCTCGCTTCTTAGACTCTTTTTAAATACCTGGAACTCAGCTGCGAGGCAATGAACACAGAGGTAAAAAGACCTGTTTCAGTCTCTGCTTTGCCACTTTCTAGGTGTGCAATGCTGAGGGTGTCCTTGAACTTTTCCGAACTAATTCCTTTGTCTACAAACATGGGTTTTAAAAATTCACATCCTAGGGTTGCTGTGAAGAGGAAAAGATACATACATTAAGTTTAGGAATACTTTGTAAATTAAAGAACCCTGAAAAGATTTGGGATAGGTCAGTGCCTGTAGCTCAGTGGGTAGGGCACTGGTCACATTCACCGAGGCTGGCAGTTTGAACCCAGCCTGGGCCTGCTAAACAACAATGACAATTGCAACCAAAAACTAGCTGGGCGTTGTGGCGGGCACCTGTAGTCCCAGCTACTTGGGAGGCTGAGGCAAGGGAATCACTTGAGCCCAAGAGTTTGAGTTTGTTGTGAGCTGTGTCACATGGCACTCTACTGAGGGTGACATAGTGAGACTGTCTCAAAATAGATAAACTTCAGTTTTAAAAAAATTTGGGATAATACTTTATATATCTGTTTTATCTCACCTGAATTTAGTCGTAGATTTCAATTGCATGCTGTTCTGAGGCTGAAAGCTTTCTCGGTGCTGGGAGGAATCTGGAGATCAGGTCAGAGAGATAGGAGTGGGGTGTCAATAAATGTAGGGGGGAGAGCACTGGGCCAGATGTCAGGACATGGTTCTAGTGCCACTTCGGCCACTCATTAGTGGTATAACCGTGAGCAGTTCATACAGCTGTTCATTTTCTCATCATTCAATTTCAAACTGCATTTATCCAAAAACTTTGGGGACAAATGGTCAGTGGCAGGCCACAGCAGCACTGTCATATCCCCTCCCTGAACCCTGCTTTTAGAGAAGGTCTTCTTATGTCCTGCTCCACCACTCCCCAAGCATTAACTTAATTTTGCTATGCCTCAGATTATTCACCCTTAAAAATGAAATAAGAATAGTGTCAGCCTCATATAGTAATTCCACGGATTAACTGGGGTAACAGTGTCTGATTCACCATAAACATCCCCAACATTTTAGGTATTATTAATTCTTGGGCTTCTAAGCTAATTTTGTTTTAAAAAATGGGTTCCAACATAAAATAGTCTCTATTTAAAACTGAAAATAATCTTAAAGCAATGTTCATATAGGTACTAGATTTTTTTTTTTTTTTAGAGACAGAGTCTCACCTTGTCACCCTTGGTAGAGTGCTGTGGCATCATAGCTCACAGCAACCTCCAGCTCCTGGGTTTAAGCGATTCTCTTGCCTCAGCCTCCCGAGTAGCTGGGACTACAGGCACCCACCACAATGCCCGGCTATTTTTTTTGTTGCAGTTTGGCCGGGGCCGGGTTTGAACCCGCCACCCTCGATATACGGGGTCTGCACCCCACTTACTAAGCCACAGGTCCCGCCCATAAATACTGGATTTTATCTAGTTTTCCAATTATTTAATTCCATAACAAATTTCTAATAATTGAATTAGTTCTAACGATTAATTTACACAACAAGGTGAGTATAAAAATCTCTATTATTTATAATTATTTTTTCCACCCTGCCCCGGCCCTTTTTTTACCCACTTCCTATCCCTTAGCAATTTGTAATCCTCTCTTAATGTTACATAAACTGTGTTCTGTGTCATGGAATTATATCTCAACGATTGTGGAGGATTCCTTCTGACCATAGTCAAACTTTGTTGTTCCTCTAGGTTGTGTCACCTGCCCATAATTTTTTCTTGAAATAACCTAAGGACAAAGAAACTTCTTTTAATGGTCCCTCTTCAACTCTTTAGGGCAATCCTCTTTGTTCTATTAAAAATGGGCAGCATGTGCTTCCAAAGAATGGATAAGGGTTGCTAGAAAGGGCTTTGTTTTTCTTGGGAGATGGAGTTTTATTAGGAGGGATGTTTTCATCCCCACTTTGACGCACTTGGTAACAACTCTATTCAGTTCTCCAAGTATCAGATGCTAGAAGCTCTTCTTCCTTGGCAGCAAAGAACAGAGCCAGAGAGAGACGAGTGGTCCAATGGCAGCTAGGAGCAAATGGTCGATGGCTTCTCTCTGCCCCTCACTACATGGTATCGTAAAGAAGGGGTTGAGTCTGAAACTGTGGACTGTGGACTGTAGCCTGACCAGTCACTATGTCTCTTGCAGGAGCAGGAACTCTGCCTTTCTCAGCGATGAAGAAAGATGCTCTCTGTGGGCCCTAGGAGGTGACAGGAAGGCCGAGTGTGCCAGCTTCCTCCATACCCTCGCTCACACTGACATCACATCTGTCTACCGGCTCAGTGAGTGTTGTCCTCAACCCTCCTTGAGAGCCTGTCTCAGGCGGCTCAAAATTAATAGAATGTCCCTATCTGGGAATAAAATACCTCTAAATCCTAATCCCATTCATGAATTTGAGGCCAGGACCACTATTCAGTTGATGGCCTGGGTCATATTTGATTAGCGGACTTTCACTTTAGATTTCAGGTAATTCTTGGGTAGCACTGGACACGTTGCCTCAAAACCATGAGATATGATGAAACCCACTCATCTGTACCACGGGTGGTCACATGTATTGAGCTTTTCATCCTAATCTAGGGAAAAAAGAACTCCCTGAGTTGTGGCTGAGGTCCCTCCTTCTAGGGCTGAAGCAGGTCCTGGAGGACCAAGATGAGGCTGCAGAACGTTACGGCTGGAAGGGCCCTAAGAAATGATTTTCCCCCCTCACTTTACACATTGGAAAACCCATGCCCAAGTGAATTAGTGCCTGAGCTAGAAAAAAAAACTGCCCTCCCCTAACTGCTAGATCAGGGCAATCCATTTCACCACATTGTCCCTGACACAAAATGTCACTGAGCTGTTTGGTGCATTAGCCTTGGGTGTGTAAGGGGCCTCAGTGCTCAGCAAGGTTTTCAGCAATGTCCAGAGGACTGAGTGAGTGAAGGACTGAATGATACTCATTTCTTTTACTTTATAAAAGGCCCACTGCTATCGGGAAGTACATTGACTCACTGATGGTGGTTTGAGAACGAGTTTTGTTTCTCCCATTTCTTTAGTACGATGATGTATCTATTATGGTGTGACCAGATTAGGTGGGCTATGTTTCATGGGTACAGCCAGAAATTGTGCAGAAAGAACCCACAGGCCATCTGCCAAAAGGAGAGAGGAGAGTTAGAGGCTTGGTCCATGCATAAGGAGCATTCCGGAGAGCATCTGCCCAGGCATCAGCACCCAGCCCCAGCACAGCCAAATCACACTGCTCCCTAGGCTGGGCCAGGGACCAGCAGGGGGAGCTGATGTCTGAAAATAAAGGATTACTAAGGGTGCGCCTTGAAGGGCAAGGCGGTGTGGCGGATTTGGATGGAAGATTTCTGCCAACGGTTGATCCAATGGTTGGGAGAGATCCAAGGTCAGGGCCTAGGCAGCACATTCCAACACTGCGGAGTGCAGGCTGCACCTTACAGTTACAAAGCTGCCCAGCAAGGAGGCAGCCAGCAGAAAGGGGGCATCTTACTGCTAAATTCCAGCTCTCCCCAGGCCTAGCTCTGGGGAAGGAAGACCCCTCTGCAATTCTTCCTCCCAGAGAAGGTGCCACTTTGTAACCTGTGCCCCTCTTGTGCTGTTAGTATCCTGCCCTGGCGAGAAAGAGTGGCCATAAGATGGCACGTGCCTGCCAATTTTCAGAGAGGCCAGGGCACATCAATAGTTCTCCTGAGATAACCTTGGGTATCTACAATGACACTCACAGAAGAAGCTGTCCCCGGAGAACCACAGGCAAAGGCTTGAGAGGGTGGGGATGCTGATGCTCAAAGCTCACTGGAGAATTCGGAGTGGGGGCGCAGACAGCTGCTTCTCTGCCCGGAGGAGGTAGATCTTGCCTCTAGCCACTGCTGTCCTGTGGCCTTTGAATCTGGCCTTCACCTCCACTGTCCACCATGGCTGCTTTAGCCAAGAGCAGTCACCTCACCACTAAACCCAAGGTGTCTTCTTGGTTCTAAGCTAGTTTAATTTCATTTTGCCGGTGGTGCCACAGTCACCTCAGCCTCTGTGACTCTTCTTTCTGACTGTGCCTTTCCAGCATCCCTCACTGACCACCATCTGCCAGGAAAGCTCTTTCTTCCGGCATCTTAACAAGTCCCCCTCCCTCCCTCCCCTGCTGCTTGTCTCTCCTTCCAAATGCTTCACCTGGGACTTTGCCCAACTCCTTGTGACCAGCTGTGGGTTACAAATCTGTATCCAAAAGTCTCAGCTTTGCTCCCCAGCTCCAGACTGATTTCTTTCTCTGCTTCTGCAGGTACCTCTAACTCAACATGTCTAAAAACTGTGCTCCAAACTCCCCCTTCTTCCGTGTCCTTCCACTAAGTTATTTCAGGGAACAAAACTGGGGACCTCAGGTGACTGTTTACTCTTTTTTTCTTCACCCTTCACTTCTGGCTCTTTGGTCCTGCTGCTTTTACAAGGGATAGTGGCCAGCACTTCATCCTGGCCCCTGAACAGATGTCTGCTGAGCGGATGGGGATGAATGAATGGAGGGAGGAAGAAGGAAGGACGGGCTACACTCAGAAATGGGAGGCAGCACCCCATGCTGCCCTGAGCCCTGCACTGGGAGTTCTGTTCCAGCTCTGTCATAAACTTCCCAAGAGCTTAGGGAGCCACATCTCTCTGATGCCCAGATTCTCTCACCCGCCATGTGCTTGCCTCCTAGCATAGAGCTTTTCCTTCCAGTTTCTCTTCTCTGACTCTGGGCTTTGCTTCTACCTTAGTCCCCAGCTGCAAAGTTCATGGATTAAAGGGGATAATTGGGTCCCTGCAGCTCTTAAACTGATGATGAAAAAGAGGATGAGGGTCTGTTCTTTAATGGGGCCCTAAGGGGTCACTCACTGTTCTGGGGGACACCTGGAGGTAGAGGCCCATTCTGACCTAATTCCAGGTATGTTCTTCATCTCTACCCAGGTGGGTTTGAATCCATCCAGAATCTTCCAAATGATGTGAGCGGTGAGTAGAGATCATGCCCAGCCCGACCTCCAGTCATGGAGGGCAGCACTCATGAGTGCTCACTTGCTGAGACTGGCTGTCTTAGTTGCAGGTGTTCAGTGTTGCTCGACTTTGCCTGTCTTTACAGCATCCCAGCCAGAAGGCTTCAAGGAGCTCAGATCTGGCAGAGCCTGGGAGGAGCATCTGTCCTTGGACTCCAGACAATCCAGTGGCTCTGAGGACTCCAACTCGGAGGAGGAGCTCCTCTCAGCCTCAGACAGCTATCACCTGCCCGAGCCTGATGACCTCAGCGACCCGGAACTGTTTGTGGACCTAAGCAGTAGCCAGGAGGAGGAGGAAGCTGAGAACTTCGCACCCATATTGGCTTTCCTGGATCACGAGGGTTACACAGACCACTTTAAGAGCCTTTATGATTTCTCCTTCTCTTTCCTCACTTCTTCCTTTTACAGTTTCTCTGAGGAAGATGAGCTTGTGGTCTACCTGGAGACCTCAAGAAAGTGGGCCAAGAGGAGCCACATGACCTGGGCCCATGCCAGGCTCTGCTTCCTTCTGGGCCGGCTGAGTGTCAGGAAGGTCAAACTCTCTCAGGCCAGGGTCTACTTCGAGGAGGCCATCCACATTCTTGGTGGGGTGTTTGCAGACCTATCCTTGGTGGCTGCTCTGTATGTCAATTTGGCTGCAATCTACCTAAAGCAGAGGCTGAGGCACAAAGACTCGGCCCTGCTGGAAAAGGCAGGTGCCCTGCTGGCCTGTCTGCCGGACCGTGAGTGTAGTGCCAAGAACGAAATCGATGTGGTGGCCTACGTGCTGCGCCAGGGGATTATGGCAGGCAGCAGCGCCCTGGAGGCCAGAGCCTGCTTTCTGGCCATTCGATTGCTCCTCCGCCTGGGCCGGCATGAGGAGGTCTTACCCTTTGCTGAGCGCCTACAGCTCCTCTCCGGATACCCTCATGCCTCAGAGGCTGCAGCCACCATCTTGACTTTTCTGTACGACAAGAAATATCTTCCACACCTCGCGGTGGCCTCTGTCCGGCAGCGTGGTAGCCAGAGTACCCAAGTACCTCTTCCTATTTGGCAGGTCCACCTGGTCCTCCAGAACACCACCAAGCTCCTTATCATTCCCTCCCCAGGCTGGTGTGAAGTTTCTGCCCTGGCCTGCCCCACACTCAGGCAGGCGCTGGCGAGCTGTGAGGAGAAGGCAGACTGGAGCACCCAGAGGGCCCTGTGTCTCATCCTGTCCAAAATCTACCTCCATCACAAGTGTCCTGATGGTGCCATACACTACCTGAGCCAGGCCCTGGTGCTCGGGCAGTTGCTGGGGGAGCAGGAAGCCTTTGAGTCTTCCCTCTGCCTGGCATGGGCCCATCTTTTAGCCAGTCAGGCGAAGAAGGCTTTGGAAATCCTTGAGCCACTTTTATGCTCCCTGAAGGAGACAGAGAGTGTGACTCAAAAGGGAGTGGTGCATAACCTCTTAGGACTTGCACTTCAAGGAGAAGGCCGCGTGAACAGGGCAGCCAAGAGCTATCTGCGGGCCTTGCATAAAGCTGAGGAGGTGGGAGATGTGCGTAACCAGGCAGTGACTATGGCCAATCTTGGCCACCTAAGCCTTAAGTCCTGGACTCAGAAGTCAGCCAGGGCCTATCTCCTGCAGGCTGTCCGACTCTATTCTGAACTTCAAGCCAGCAAGGAGACAGATATGGAATTAGCACAAGTCCTTCTCTGGTTGGCCCAAGTTCTAGTTTCTGGACACCAGTTGGCCTATGGCCGCCTTTGTTATGAAGTGGCATTGCTGTTTGGCTTAAGACATCAACACCTGAAGAGTGAGTATATCCCAGGCTGCTGAAAGGCTGTAGAGAAAAGTGTTGGAGCAAGCTTTGCCCATCTCCTATCTCGGGTCATCTCATTCATATCCCTGCTTTATGTTCAGGTCAGCTTCAGGTCACCAAATCCCTCTGCCATTTCTACAGCTCTGTGTCCCCACATCCTGAGGCATGTATCACCTACCATGAGCACTGGCTGTCACTGGCCCAGCAGCTCAGAGACCGGGAGATGGAGGGGAGGCTGCTGGAGTCCCTTGGGCAGCTCTATCGGAACCTAAACACAGCCAGGTAAGGCTGGGCTCAGGGACTGTTCTAGAAACAGCTTTCTTTCCTTAAGGAGCAACAGGGTTTTTTCTCTTTGGAAGTTATTTCCCTAAGTTGAAGTGCATATGGTACAGGCCTGGCATCATGCAGAATGGCAAGGGCTCTGTGGCTACCACATAGTGTCTTCCATTACTTCTTAGCTGCATGGCCTTGGGCAAGTTTACTTCTCCACCTCAGTTTCCTCATCAGTGAAAGGAAGATGATAGTGGCCTCTGTCCTATAGTGTTATTATGAGGAATAAGTGAGTTAATGCTCATGGAACTCTTGGAACAGTGCCTGATACATAGGAAGGGCTGAGTAAAGTCACCTCTGTCACTGCTACTTATGTGCTTCCATCACTATCCCTCACATGACCATGACTGAGGGTGCATATTCAGAGAGGGGGCAGTTAGACCTAGGACTGGAGAACCTTCAGGTCTGTGTTATCTGAAGACAGTTGATTTTAAAGAAAGGACATTTAACCTATCAATCCACTGAAAGATAGGGCAAAAAAAAAAAAAAATTCATGGTCCAAAAAGTTCAGTTGAGACTTTATCTTTAAAATGAAACTGGAAAGTATGACATGACATTTAATTTCACTTTTAGTTAGAAATATTTAAATTATAATTGCAACTATGCGCCAAGTCTTGGAATAAACATACGATGAAAGAAAGGAGTGTTGACTTTTTGGCTTCAGTGTGTTGACAAAATTTCATAGTAGCACAATGAAACAGTCTTTGTTTTGCAACTGACTTTTCAGCAGTGTCTCAAAAAAAGCCTCATTTTTGCAAAAATTTACCAAAATATAGCCATTTAACCCTCTTTTAACCCTTTGATATTCAAATTATTCTCACTTAAAGTGACTCGCCTTGTCCTGCGGATTTTCTCTTCTTTGTCTCATCACTGGTTGTTGAGACGCTGTTAAATGCTTAATCCTCATTTGCCAGTGGGCAGCCTACAGTTTAATGCTTTAACAAGCCTTAAATTGATTCCATTAAATCCTACATGGTTTGCAAGATTTTCAATTTCACTTTGCAGCAGGTTTGCATTGTAGTATTGTATTTATAATTATGAATGCCTTCTAAAATAGAGCCGGGGGTAATTGCTACTGTTGAGCAGAGAGAGGTGGTTGAGGAGAGGCTAATTAAATGTCATTTTTTGCTTTTCTAGGCAACATAGTAATTGGGCATCTGAACAATCACATAGTGAATAATCAGATAACACATTCTCTCTCTCTCTCTTTTACTGCTCCCTTCTCTTAAAAGGAGCAGATGTCTTTCAAACCTCCCACTGTCTTTGCGTCTAGTCCAGGGAGGGAGTTTTGGATTCCTGCAGCATGTGAGGGGACAGGAGGCTCTAGATCCACTCTATTTCCATTCCAGGACACCTAGAAATTTGGATGCTTCTGGAACAGATCCAGAAAGCAGGCTTGAATTAACCACAGAGATGACACAGTCATGAGCTCTAGGTGAGGGATCACGTAGGACTGGGCTTTGGGAACGTTGGAGTCTAAGGGACTGGATGGAGCGAAGGTGGCACATGTGTCAAGCTTATTGCCACCTCTCTGCTTTGCAAGCTCAGTCTTGAATTCTGCTCCCAGGCATCACCCCCCACCATTGCCATCCTTTGGTCACCAGCGGCCCCCACTCTGTTGTCTAAAACTACTGAAATCCTTAGGAGGAAGCCAGAGGGAAAAGGAAGTGTGCAGAGTCATTGTCCTTCTTAAGTGGTGGGGGTGATGGCAAGGAGGTCAGGAGTGGGGCTGCAGAGGGCCCCAGGAGTCACTAGAGGAAGAACCACAAAGCTGGGAGAGGAGCCAGGAAACCTGATTCTGCCATGACCTTCTAAATTGTCCTGAAGCAAGTCACTTTTCCTCTTGGTTACTCTGTTCATGAAGTTAAATTGAACCAGGTGCCTTGCAGTTGTAAAATGTTGAATCTTGGGCCAGTTAGCTTCATGGGATGTTAGTACTGAAACTCTTGCTGCCTCTGAAGAGTTTTGAATTTGGGCAGCGTATGTTGTAGGTTTATTAAGGGGCCTTTGAGATCAAAGACGTAAGCTTTTGGGGTTTGGAAGACTCTACAGTATGTTCAGAAGTTCTTAGGGGTGGACATTTTGGGGCTAACACAGAGGTGGGCACAGTGGAGACATACAGGACATGTGTAGGGGGCAGATAAGTGGCAATTAGTTATTGAGTCCACCAGTTCATAGCCCTTGAGCTGCAGCTCTATGCTGATTGGGCCTCTTATGACAGCATGGGGAGATGGAGAATGGGGGCAGCTTTGCCCTGGCGGAGTCCATGCGTCCTTTGCTCAGGGTTCAGGTAAAAGAAGAAAAGTGCTGCTGTTGTGGTTCAGGCAGCTGACTTCATTCTCTGTTTTTGGTGTGCTCATGGCTAAAGAATGACCAGACACTCCAACAGTAAGGCAAGCATGAAATGAGGTTTATTGGGGAAGAGAAAGATAGGTTTACAGAGCAAGGTATATTTTCCATAGACAATGAATGGGCCCCCATTGTTGTGACACGAAAAGGCTCCGGCTGTGGCTGGGGGTTCTGTTTTATACTGTCGGGATTGGGCCCACCTTGTGGGTTGGAGGTCACACAGAATCTTACTGTGCTTGCGGACCTCCTGTGAGCCTCTCTGAAAGCCCATTGGGGGCTGTGAACTGCAATGTAGATCTAAGCTTCACTCTATATCCATCATTGAATAAGCTAGAAAATCTTGCCCCCTCTTCTGTTTTTTGAGAGACTTTAGGAAAAATTGGTGTTGATTGTTTAAATATCTGGTAGAATTCACTGGTGAAACCACCTAGGGCTTTTCTTCATAAGGAGGTTTTTTTTTTTTTTTTTTTTGAGACAGAGTCTCACTTTGTTGCCCCCAGTAGAGTTCCCTGGCATCATAGCTCATAGCAACCTCAGACTCTTGGGCTCAAGCAATTCTCTTGCCTCAGCCTCCCAAGTTGCTGGGACTATAGGCACCTGCTACAGTGCCCAGCTATTTTTAGAGACAGGGTCTCACTGTAGCTCAGGTGGGTCTCGAACTTATGAATTAGGCAATCCTTTTGCCTTAGCCTCCCAGAGTGCTGAAATTACAGGCATGAGCCACCACATCCAGCTGTAAGGAGTTTTTTGATTACTCATCCAATCACCGTAGTTGTTATAGCTTTATTTAGAATTTTTATTTTTTCTTGAGCAATTTCGGTACTTTTTATCTTTCTAGGAATTTTTCCATTTCATCTATATTATCTAATTTATTGATATACAGTTGTTCTCAGTGCTCCCTTATAATCCTTTTTATTTCTATATGGCTGGTAGTAGTCTGCATTTTTATTCCTGAGTCTCTTCTCTCATTTCTATTCTTAACTTGATGAGCCAAAAATCTGTCATTTAAACAAAATCTTTTAAACAAACAAACTTGTGGTTTTATTGATTGTTCTCTATTAGTTTTCTATTCTCTATGTCATTTATTTTGGCTTTAATCTTTATTATTTCTTTACTTCTGTTTGCCTTGGGATTACTTTGCTCCTCTTTATCTAATATTTTAAGGTGGAATATTAGGTTATTGGTTTGAGATTTTTTTTCTTTTTTAATATAAGCATTTATAGTGATATATTTTCTTATGAGTATTACTTTTATTTCATTCTATAAATTTTGGTATGCTATGTTTTTTGTTTTCATTCATTCAAAGTATTTTCTAATATTCATTATGATTTTTTTTTTGACCCATTCGTTTCTTGGGAATCTGTTGTTTAAGTTCCACATATTTTTGGATTTTCTAAATTTCCTTCTGTTACTGATTTCTAGTTTCATTCCACTGTAGTGTGAAAGCATACTTTGTATAATTTCATTCATCTTAAATGTATTGAGATTTGTTTATGGCCTAAAATATTATCATTCTGTAGGATGGGTCATGTGCACTTGAGAGGAATATGTATCCTGTTGTTGCGTGGTGTAGTGTTCTATAGATACCAGTTAGATCTAATTATAGTTAGTCCTCCAGTTCTTTGTTGTTCTTATGTGTAGTTGTATTCATTATTGAAAGCAGGTTATTACAGTTTCCAATTATTGTTGAATTGTCTGTCAACAATTTAATTCTGTCAGTTTTTCCTACCTGTATTTCATGGCTCTGTTATTATGTACATATATGTTTTCACTGATGTCTTCCAGGTAGAATGAATCTTTTATCATCAGAAAGTGACATTCATTGTTAGTCATGACAGTTTTTGGTCTTTTTATCTGATATTAACATAGCAACTCTGGCTGTCTTTTCTTACTGTTCACAACAATGTATCTTTTTCCATAGTTTTAGTCTAACTGTGTCTTTGAACCTACTGTGTATCTTTTATAGATAGCATTTAGTAGAAACATTTTTTACTCCATTCTTCTAATTTGTCTTTTGACTCAAGTGTTTAATACACTTACATTTTACTAATTACAGATAAAACAAAATTTACGTCTGCCACTTTGCTCTTTGTTTTCTCTATAACTTTTTTTTTTGCTTTTCTGTTCTTCCATTACTGCATTCTTTTGTGTTAAATAGCTATTTTGTGACATATCATTCTAACATATCATTGTCCTTTCTTGTACTATTTTTTTTTTTTTTTGAGACGGAGCCTCAAGCTATCCCCCTGGGTAGAGTGCAATGGCATCACAGCTCATAGCAACCTCCAACTCCTGGGCACAAGCGAGTCTCCTGTCTCCACCTCCCAAGTAGCTGGGACCACAGGCGCCCGCCACAACACCCGGCCATTTTTTGGTTGCAGCCATCATTGTTGTTTGGCGGGCCCAGGCTGGGGATTCGAACCTGCCACTTTAGGTGTACGTGGCTGGCGCCTTAGCCGATTGAGCCACAGGTGCCGAGCCTCTTGTACTATTAATATATTTATTTCAGTTATTTTCTTAGTGGTTTCTCTGGGGCTTATAATTAACATCTTGACCTGTAATGATATCTGATATTTTATGAACATGCACACAGCCCCTATATGTGTATGTGATCTTCTAGATTCCCAGGAATATTTCAGAGCTTCTCAAAGTTTCTTAGGGGCATCTCATTCCTCACCTTTTCCTCTTTATTTCTTTCTTTTGTAATATAACTTAATTTTTTTTGTTGTTGTTGGCTTCTTATTGATTTTAAATATTTTTACCACCTATGGCAAAGATGATGTTAAACAATTGATGATGATTGTTTTTGACAAACACCTCAGGGAAAAAGGTTTTATGCATTGAGTGAGCACTGAGTCAGGTTAAATAAAAACAAGCCCTGTGAGTGGAAACTTTTAGGAAATTTCAATAGCTCAAATAGTGACAATTCTTGGGAGATGGAACTTTAGGGGATCCCAAACTCATAGTCTCTTAAAGTGGCTGCTGGTCTTTCCAGATGTTTGTTTTTAAGGCTCCCACCCAGCTAGTGCAGGCAGGATGGCTGTAGGGCAATTTGAAAAACAACAAAGCTTATGATTCTTGATAAGATTCAGTTCCTTTTCTGAGTAAATACTTTTTGTAAAACTTTGGTTAATTTCCACAATTGTGAAAAATTTTATTTTGACAATTTTTGCACATGTTCTTGTAGCTTTTATGGAGGAGAGCAGATTTTTGAAGGTCCTTTACCCCATTGTTTTAGAAGTTGATACAGCATAGAATTTTTAGTTTGAATATACTGTAGTTGTAAACTCTAAGATTCTTATTCATACAATTAGAAGGAAATAAATACCCACTTCTGCTTTACCAGTCATATGAGTGACATAAGCGGAAGACTTTAGGTGTCAGAAAAAACCCCTATAAACTAAGGTCATTGTCTCTTTACAGAATGGCTAGTTTATCAAAGGGAACATGCTGTAATGCTATATTTATTTAGCATGTATAAATCACCTACTCCTACAGAGGACTCAAAAAAAAAAAAAAAAAGAACAAAGAAAAAGACCTGCAACAGACACAGATAAAAAAGTGTTTTCACAAAGGTGGTGGGGAATGTGTTACTGCAATTTAGTGCTAAGCTTCCTGGTAGCTGAGGTAAAAAGGGGAATGTTATATGAGGTTCTCACTATCTGATAAAAGAACATAAACAAATGTCTCTGTTGGAGCAGATTTTTTTCCTGGCACTGATTTCTAGGAGGAATTTATTAAGTGGGTCTTGATGTAATGGGCAGATTTCTTCAACTAAATTCCCCTCAAGGGATTTAATTCTCATAAAGTTCAAAGTCATAGCAAGCAAAAGCAGGCAGTGTTCATGGAAGAAGTGGCAAGCATCTATAGGGGCAGGTTTGGAGGAAAAGGAGACAATGCTTTCAGCAAAGGTTGGGGGAGATCTGTCAGGGAGGGCTTTATGAAAGTGGAAGCATTTGAGAAGACCCTTGAAGGATAAGTAAGTAAGATTTTGAAAAGTGGAAAAAGACAGGAAATAGCATTTCAGGTGCAAGGCAAAGCAGTAGCCGTGGAGAATTGGATACACATTTGAATGGCATTTTGTAGACTTGACACACAGATTTTGGTGATCCCTCTAGGAGGGGATATGGAAGTTGATTGGGCATGGGGGTGACAATAGGCTTCTGCACCTACACAGTGAACATGATGGTCATAATGGTAACAGGTAGCATTCAATGAGCATGCAAAATTGTCTAGTAAGCAATATGTAAATCTCAGGAGAACCTCAGAAAGTAGAAAGAGTTGTGAGAATTGAGAGCCAAAGAAGCCAATCAACTTGCATGAGGTCACAGAGCAGGGATTGAAACAGTCTGAGTCTAGAGTAGGGTTAGCAAATGTTTTTTATAAAAGATCAGATAGTATATATTTTAGGCTTTATGGGTCATGTGATTTTTGTCACAACTACTCTACTCTGCAGTTATAACATGAATATAGTCATATACAATATATAAATGAATGAGTGTGGCTGTGTTCTAATAAAACTTTATTTATAAAAGCAAGAGGAGGGCTGTATTTGGCTTATGGGCATAGTTGGCCAGCACTTGATCTAGAATGCATATTCTTAAGCATTCTGTATGTATTCTGCCTGCCCAGATAATAATTATCACCCTAGATCAACATAGGTATGGGTGGCTATATAGTGAATCTTGTGGAATTGTATGGATGAGAATGGCTCATTTTCTTTCTGTCAGGTCTGACTTTTGTTTGCTACAGAGAGTTCAGACTAATTATACCACTTGGTTCCACTAGGGTTAGTTCAGATCCTTGACTCCTCAATTTAAAGTATTTTTTACTATCCCCTGCTGCCTTTTTACTGATTTTAATTCCTCCTATTTGAAAGGTTTTCTCTTGGGTTTAGAGATGGTGGAAGAGGGCAAGCAGATATTGAAAACTTTGTTCCAGCCTTCGTGTTTTTGCCTTGGGACATTTTGCTATTTCCTCCTCTAATACTTCCAGGGTCATACCCTCTCTGCCATCCAGGTAACAACTATAGAATTTAGCTTGATAAAGTTTTTCAATTTCTCAATGAGAAGGATCTTTGGGGGTCTTATCTTCTGTCATCAGGTGACACAAGGCAGATTGGCACTGTGTTCTAGAGCTGAGCCAGGTAGAGTCCATTGGAATTTTGTGGGTCTATTGAATCAATTCAACAAACATTTACTGAGCATTGATTATGGCCTATCACTGTGCCGAAAACTGGACAAAGGAGATATAGTCCCTGAGCTCACAATGTTAACAGCACAGTTCAGGTAATAAATATGTAGTCACCAAAGTGTCAAATAGATTATGACAAATGCCACAGAGGATGTGCATAATATTATTATTAGAAAGAAGGAATGCCTCGCATATAATAGGCCCTCCTGAAATAAGGACCGATTCTTTGCATTTGAGTACAATAGTAGCCTAGAAGCCATTGTTTTTGGCTTTTATTCTTATGCTTTTTACTCCTAAGGAACTGAAAAATATTTGGTTTTGTAATATAACTAATATACCAATCCCTATCAGTTTT
>CAUYQV010050285.1:0-46068 GCA_963574575.1 Galagoides demidoff
TATATCATTTTTTTATCTTCATTAATTCTAAATTTTACTACACAATTTTCCAAGCCTCACTTATTTATTATTTATTTTTATAGGTTTGTTTATTTTTTTTTTTTTTTTTTTTTTTTTTTTTTTTTTTGCAGCTTTTGGCTGGGGCCAGGCTTGATCCTGCCACCCCTGGTATATGGGGCCGGCGCCCTACTCCTTGAGCCACAGGCACCACCCTTGAATATGGATTCTTTTCCTCAGTGTGTATTATTGTCTGCTTCGTTGGAGATTTATCCATGAGTTGACATAATGTGGATGGTTTCATATGTAGGTTCTCTGTTCTGTTCCATTGGTCTAGGTCTCTACTTTTATGCCAATACCATGCTGTACTCTTTCCTATACCCTTGTAGTATAGCTCAACAGCTGGTAAGGTGATGCCTCCAGATTTGTTCCTTTTGCTTAATGTTTCTTTGGCTATTAATGCTCCTTTGTGGCTTATATATATATATATATATATATAATTACTTTTATAGATATGCAAGGAATTAAATTAATATTTTGATGAGGATTACAATGGACTTGGGGTAGTATTTTAAGAATTTTGATTCTGCTGATCCATGGGCATTATATGTTTTTGTGTTGTTTACACCATCTTCACTTTTCTTCCTTAATAATTTGTAGTTCGCTTTCTAGATGTTTTTGAACTCCTTGATTAAATATTTTCCTAGAATCTTATATTCTTTCAGCTATTCATTAATTAGCTTGGTGATTACGGGAATTCAGGAATGTCATTGATTTTTGCACATTGAATTTGTAAACTGTGACTTTGCTGGATTTATTTATGCAGGGTTTTTGTTTGTTTGTTTGTTTTTGCCAGGGCTGGATTTGAACCCTCCATCTCTGGAGGCCTATTCCTTTGACCCACAGGCACCGCCCTGCTGAATTTATTTATGAATTCCAGGAGCCTCTTGATGGAATCTTTGGGTTTTCTAAATATAAGATGATATCATCGGCAAAGATAAATATTTTGACCTCCTCTTTCCCAATTTGGATACAATTAGTTTCCTTCTCTTGCATGATAGCTCTGGCAAAGGACTTCCTGTCACTTCCAGGTGACAGTGGGCATCTTTGTGTTGTTTCAAGCCAAATGGGAACATGTTCAGTTTTCCACAGTCAATATGATGTTGGCTGAGTGTTTCTCATATATGGCTTTTATAATTCTGAGTAATGCTAAATGTGTGCTGAATTTTGTCAGTGTTTATTCTGCATCTATTTAGAGCATTATATGCTGGGTTTTTTTTCTCCAAATCCAGCTCTCAGACTTCTCCCCCATGTCCCTTGCACACGTCTCATGTCTGGAGTGCACCAAACCTGGCTTCTTATCTGAGCTCCCAGTGTGTGCCTCAGCATAATCCTGGTGGTCAGAGTTCCCAAGTTGTACTCCCCTGTTCTCTGTGGTAGAACAGAGGTGTACCATGTTCACAAGGGAAGAGATGTTGTCTTTCCTCTCTGTGGAGACCTTAGCCTAGAGCATGCACCCATTGGAGAGAGGTGGCCATTCATGAGCTTCTCTGTTCAAAACTGCTCTTGCTGCTGTAATGAGTAAGCAAGAGACCATAGCTCCTGGTTAGCTGGAGCTCACACTGCTTTCTCAGTTGCAGCAAGGAGGGGAGGTGTAGGGGAGGAACCACCTGGATAGAAGAAAGCTGGCACTCTGGCCTTTCATGGCATTCTTCCCTGGGGATCCCCTCATGAACTGGCAAAGTCTGGCAAAATGCTGTTTCACCCCATTATTGCTTATTTATTCCTATCATTGGGCTCATGGGCTATGCATAGCCTGTACAAATATGGTGCCTTAATGTTCACTGAAGGCATATATGGGGGAGGGGAATTCTTCCTTACCCTTTCACCAGGATCTGAACCTCTTTGAGTTTGATCTTTTGCATATTGCTCCTATTATTCTTTTTTTCTCAACTTCACAAATTTTCTGTATGGAGTCCCAGCTGTCTCTGTCATTCATCTCTCTTTGTGATACACACCTGAGCTATGACACTTCTTTATCCTCCTCTATGTGATATTCTGCCTTCCCACCAGGATGGTCTACAGTCTGTCTAGGTGGCTATCCTATGGAAAGATTAGTAATGATTGATTAATTTTCTTTTTTATTTCTCTTTTGTAAAATTGAACTATAGGTCACATATTATAAAATTTGTCCATGAAAGTATACAATTCAGCAGTTTTTAGTATGCTCACAAAGTTACACAACTGTCACCGTGATCTAATTACAGAATATTTTTTATCACCTCCCCAAAGAAACCCTGTATTCACTTGTAGTCACTCCTCATGTGTGTATTCCCAGCCTTACCCCAATGACTAGTCCCTGGAAACCACTTATCTACTTTCTTTCTCTATGAATGTGCCTACCGTATAAATTTTAAATCAATGGAAATACACAGTATGTGGCTGTTGATGTCTGGCTTCTTTAAGTTTTCATAATGTTTTCAAAGTTTATTTGTGTTGTAACACACATTACTACTCCATTCCTTTTGATAATTAACTGATTCCATTGAATGAATACATGAATTTTCTTTATCCACTGATCCATTCATGAACATGTGGACTCTTCTTACTTTGTAGGTTATGGATAATGTTACAGTGAATAGTTTTGTACAAGGTTGTATGTACAAATAAGCTTTTGTTTCTCTTGAGTATATACCTATAAGTTGAATCTCTAGATTACATGGCAACTCTATGTTTAACTTTTTGAAGAATCAACCAACTGTTTGCCTTGGAACTATACCATTTTCCATTCCTACAAGCTATTTATGAGAGTTCCAATTTCCCTACATCCTGGCTATTATTTGTTAACTTCTGAGGATTTTTTTGTTAGTTTCAGTTTTTTTCTGTTCTTTTTTTGTTTTGTTATAGTCAGACTAGTAGATATTAAGTAGTTTCCTCATTGTGGATTTGCTTTGCATTAATCTAATCCCTGGTAATGTTGAATACCTTTTCATATGTTTACTGGCCATTTGTATATCTTGTTTGGGAACTGTTGTTCAACTAACGTGCTTATTTTTGTTCATTGGATCGTCCTCTTATTATCGACTTATAAGAGTTCTTTGTATTCTGGATATTAAGTTCCCATCAGATAAGTGATTTGCAAACATATTCACCAATTCTTTGAGTTTTCTTTTTATTTGCATGAGAGCATACCCAGAAGTGACTTTTTAATAAATCTGATGAAATCACATGTGTATGTCTATGTATGTATGTATGTATGTGAGTATGTATTCATTGCTTGATCATCTGGTCCCGTGTCTAGGAAATCATTGCCTAATTAAAGGTCATAAAGACTTATAGTTGCTTTTTTCCAAGAGGTTTATAGCTTTCATGTTTACATTTAGGTCTTTGGTCCATTTTGAGTTGATCTTCATTTATAGTATGAGGTAGATTCCTCATTCCTTTTGCAGGTAAGAATTCTGTTATCCTAGCACTATTGATTTTGTTCTAGAAGTAACTGTTAAAAAGACTATTTTTTTCCTATTTTATCATCTTTGCACCTTTGCTGAAAATGAATTCACCATAGATATATAGGTTTATTTCTGGGTCCTAACTTTTATTCTATTGTTGTATTGGTTCATCTGCATGCCAGTACCACATAGATTTGCTTACTGTACTTTTGAAGTAAGTCTTGAAAGTGAGAAATATGTTTTGTCCAATGTTGTAATTTCTCAAGATTGTTTTGGGAATTTGAAATTACATGTGAATTTTAAGATAAACCTTATCAATTTCTACAAAATAAAAGAGATCTTAAATTTTGATAGGGATTAAATTGGATCTACAGATCACTTTAGGTAGCACTTCTGTCATTAGGTATTTTAATTCATAAATGTGATATATATGCATTTTTTTCCCTGGTGATGTATTAAATCACTTTTCTTTTTATTAAGTCATAAACACATAGATGCTATATATATATTGATGACTTTATGGGGTACAATGTGCTGATTTTATGTAAAATTAGGAATGCTTACACCAAACTAGTTAATACAGCCTTCACCGCATTTTCTTAATAATTGTGTTAATGCATTTATACTCTATGCTTAATAGATTTGACATGTATCCTTGCAATATGAACCACAGAAATGGTCCAAACGTTTACCCTCCTTCCATGGAATCTCCCCCACCTCTCCCATCCCCCTCCTCTTTTCTCCTTCATCTTGGACTGTAGATGTGATTTATCTTTTTTATGAAGATGTGAGTGATTATACATTAGTTTCATAATAGTACTGAGTACATTGGATGCTTTTTCTTCCATTCTTGAGAAACTTTACTAAGAAGAATATGTTCCAGCTCCATCCATGTAAACATAAAAGAGGCAAAGTCTCCATCTTTTTTTTTTTTTTTTTTTTTGCAGGTTTGCCCCAGGATGGGTTTGAACCTGCCAGCTCTGGTACATGGGGCCAGCACCCTACTCCTTGTGCCACAGACGCTGTCCCCAATTATTTTTTTAGTATAAACAATGTCTCACTCTTGCTCCGGCTGGTCTCTGAACTCCTGAACTGAAGCAATCTACTACTCTTGCCCTCCCACGGTGCTAGGATTATAGGCGTGAGCCACTGTGCCTGGCCTCTTATCCACAGTTTTGCTCTTAAATTTTGCCTTACTTGTGATCAAGCCATGGTCCAAAAATACTAAAAAGAAAATTCCAGAAACAGAGAGCTCACGAGTTTGAACTGTGTGCCCTTCAGAGTAGCACGGTGAAATCTGACCTCAGCCATTTCCATTTTGCCTGACACATGACTTATCCCTTTTTCCCATATGTCCACACTGTCTCTGAACCATCACCCACTGTCAGTCACTCAGCAGACTCCCTGGTTATTAGGTCAGGAGCACAGAGCAATGTTTGGGTTTGGCCCTATCTGCAATTTCAGGCATCCACTAAAAGACCCTACAGATGTCCCCGAGGGATGAAAGGAGATTACGGTATTCCAGTTATTATGAATTTGGAAGGTCCCAGATCTCGGTCAATCCAGACCAACAGGTTTCTGATATTGTTAATAATTTATCTTCAATACAACAAAAAACAAATAAACTCTTTTTGTTTTTCCTGGAAAACTAAGGCTTGAGCGGGACGCATGCACACACGTTTAAAGTTTATTCAAAGTGTCTATAAAATTAAACACAGGGTTGTGACAACTGAGGACCAGTCAGTCAGATATCTTAATAGAGTCCAGAAACAACTTCCCAGCTCCTTCCCTGGTTCACCTGGTGACATTTTTTTAGAAGTAGCTAAAGTACTGCTGTCCCTGTTGTTTAAATTGCCAGTCTTGTTTAGGACACTGTGACAGGTAGAGGTGGTGTTAATTGAGTTCCCCTTGAATAATTCACTCTCTGCCTTGCGAGTGGGGAGTGGGGAGCATTTGTGTTCCCTGCAGTGATCCCATTTGAGATGCAGCCCCAGCCACTGAAGAAGATACTAATAATCTCTGTCTCCAGAAACCAGAGGCAGCTGCCAGAAGATGCCTTTCTTTTTCCTAGACTTAAATGTACAATTTTCCCCTAGGCCAAAAGAAATTGCTCCCCAGCCGGACAGGACACCCTGGAGCATCCGTGGGAAATTATTTTTGCTCTTTCACAATCTGTCAATGACCAAGGGAAAGACTTCTTCTTCACAAGCCCTAAACTTAGAAGGATTAGGAAAAAAAAAAAAAGAAAAGGTATATGTTGCATGTAGTCACTTTTAAAAAAATAAATATTTGGAATTTTTATTAGCAATAAAAATTTAAATACATTAAATAAATATTTTAAGAATTCAATAAACCCACTTGAGTACTTGTTCGGGGTTAAAATGGTGCTTCTGTGTATGTAAACTCCTCTCTCTGCTCCTGTCACTTAACCAAGAGCAAACCTCTGTTTCCTTCTTTCTGTGGAAAATGTCCTTCAAAGCAGTAAAAAAACCCACCCTCTGAATCAAGGAGAGGCTGGAGCCTTTGAGGAAGACAGAAATGCCATTGGAGGGCCTGCCATTCATTCTGCCAAGCTCAGTAATCTCGACAGTTAAAGGGGCAAGGAACGCTCTGCCCCCTGATAAAACGTGAAATGAATTCGTACATTTATAAATAAATGATCTGACTCTAATTGGCATTTCTAAGCCCTCTCTGGGTAGTAGCTTTCTTGTTAACAAGCTGCAACATTTGACACTGGTGATGTAAGAGCCTCAGAAGAGAAATTGCAAGTGTGTTTCTAAACTACTTAGTAACAGAATCTGGAAACTTCCTGGGCCTACCTGCACCTCCGGACCAACAGACAGAAAAGTTAGCAATAAAAGTGTTCAGGCATAGCCAAAGCTAGAAATAAGAACCAAAACGTTCTCAAAAAGGGGAAAGTAGATTTTTAAGGGTATGCTATCATTGGATACAATTTCTAGGACGAAGCAGGAAATATTCACAACGACCCTGGAGCATCTTGTAGTAGCGGAAAGTATGGAAGTGCTAAAAAGCAAAACAGAAATCCCACATGGACGGCGTGTACCAAATGGGCATGCCAGCCAGTTGAAAGAACTCCCCGTCACCAAAGCTGGATGACTTGGGCAGTGAAATAAAGTACTATTGGATTATAACCCAAAGTATAAAATAAATATCCGTGTGTCTATATTGATATTATTAAATGGCTGAGAAAATAAATAGATGGGGGAGAAGAGATATGTCTCCTGTTGGAAGAGTTTCAGATGGTCTGTGCATTACGTTGCCATCGCTGAGGTAAAGCCTCAAACCACACTTTTTAAATGAGGGTGGGGGATAGTAAATTCCTGCCAAATGGCACAGAAAGAGAAAAGGGATGGCTTTTCCGTGAAGAGACCCATCCCGCACTTCCCAGCCAGGTCATCGCGTCGGCATCAACAGTGACAAGTCACGCTGGCAGTGAGTCCCCTTGCTCCTAGCTGATGAAGATGGTGCTAACTCTGCAGGCTTCCTCTCTAAAACCCATAATCCCAGACTAATCATGAGTGAAACATCAAGTTCCAATAGAGGGACAGCCTACAAGATGCCTGGACAGTACACCTCAAGATGTCCAGGCCATGGAAAACAAGGGATTTCTAGGCTGGGCGTGGTGGCTCACACCTGGAATCCCAGCACTCTGGGAGGCTGAGCATGAATTGCTTGAGCTCATGAGTTTGACACCAGTGTGAGCTAGAGCGAGACACATCTCTAAAAAATAGCTGGGTGCTGTGGCAGGCACCTGTAGTCCCAGCTACTTAGGAGGCTGAGGCAAGAGGATTGCTTAAGCCCAAGAGTTTGAGGTCCCTGTGAGCTGTGACACTAGGGCACTCTAACTAGGGTAACAGAATGAGACTCTGTCTCAAAAAGAATAAATAAATAGATAAATAAAAATAGATAAAACAAGGAATTCCTGAGAAAGTATCATAGAGCTTAAAGAAACACGAGAACTAAATGTAATGTACTATCCTATATGAAGTGCTGGAATAGAGAAATGCATTAAGTAAAACTAAAGAAATCTGAATCAAGTGTGCACCTTGAATTTGTAATAATGTGTCAACATCAATTCCTTAATCATAACTAACGTATCATACAACAAGATGTTAATAACAGGAAAAGTAGGTGTGGGTAGACAGGAATTATCTGTATCATCCTCTCAATTTTTCTGTATGTCTAAAACTGTCTTAAATATAAAGTTAGTTATTTTAAAAATAAAGGATTCATACACAGATGTGTGAATGAGATTATTCAGGAGAATATCTAGGACTTTTTTAGGTGAACACCCTCAAAAAGGAGCGTAAAACCAACCTAGTCTTCTCCGTCTTTTCAAGTGCTTGAACTTCACCCCTAAAATTCACTCCAGGTGCCATCTAAGCAATCAAGAAAATGTCTCTAGCTAACAAGCGTGTATCCCATAGACCCAACTGCACCTCAGTCCTTGGGCGTGGAAGCAATTACAAGGTGAGGCTACTTTGCCAAGAATGTCTTTCCTCTCTGGGTATAGCAGGTGGATGGATGATGAGCCAGCATCTCACAGTGAAAATCAGTGCTCCTGAGGAAACCGAGTTATTATTCTGCCCTTCAATATGTGCATTCATTTGTTCAACAAACATTTATGACATCTTTGAGTCCCAGGAGTGATTCTAGGCAGCCAATCTCTCCTGATTCTCTCCTTCTCGGGGGGATGTAGGGGACAGCAATTCAATTAATTTGGTCATCCCACCCGTCACTGACCACCAACCCTTCACCCCCACCAGTTTCCAAGCTTTCCTGAGGTCACCTTCCTCTGCACCTGTAGGCAATCGTGCGTGTTCTAGGATTCCATTTCTAGGATTTAATGTATCAGATCTTTTGTTTGTTCTGTAGGCAACGTGAGGACAGAAAATATCTCCTCAAAGCAAACTGAAATAAGAAAGTAGCTGTTGACTACTTCCTAATTCGACTTCTTTATTTTTTACAGATAAAGAAATCAAAGCTCGGGGGAGTTAAATGACTGACAGAGCCAGCAAATGAGATCCCAAAACCACTGTCTCCGATTCGGGTTCCTTCTATCTTTCCTCCAGCACCCACTATATATAATGCTGTAAATCTCATAAATTCATGACCTTACTCTGATATTCCATGTAAATATCTACAGAGATTATTCCATCTCTAGACAGCTGCAGGGAAATGTACCAGCTTCCATCCTACCTAGATATATGAGTGTCCCTCACTTCACACCCCAGAGAAGTTTGACTCCTTCCTGTCTGTTAGCAAAGGGGAGAGGAGTTGAGATGGTGAAGAAAGGATAGAAATAGGAGAATTTTCAGGCCAGCCAGGAGGTATCTTGAATTTTTCTTATATAAAATATTGTGACACCATCTCCCTGGCAGAAGTTACTCTATGATCACAGTAATCCAATTATTTCACCTCGTTTTACAGCAGCAAACAAATATAGCACTTAACAAGCTGAAGTGCTGTGACACCCTTAGAAAAACATTACCTTGCGATGCTCTAATCAATTACAGCGTAGACGGCTGGTGTAGTCGGCGGGGCCCTGCAACCTGCAACCTCCTGGCCTCTGTTAATACCTCATGCTATTTTATCTGGGAATCCAATTTGTGTTTCTCAGTAATTAAAATGCATGAAGCTCAGTCCACTATTAACCTCACGGCCCCCTTCTGGATCCTGAATGTGTCTTGTGAAAACTCCACCTCAACAAAACGTTTGTCAATGGCTCTTTGGATATTTAGATGTGCGTAGACTTGGCAATAGAATGAAAAGGTGTTGTACTTCATGATCCCATTTCAGAGATGGAGAGATGGAGATGAAGAAAAAGCTAGTCAGCTAATAACTATTTGATGAGTGTTTATAATACTGTCATTGCCTCTTTGCCTGAAAAACAGACATGGTGAAGAAAATGAATAATTAACGTAAGGCATCAACTTAAGTTGACCACCCAAGGGACCATAACCAACTGGTCAACATAGGACCGTGGTTAACATGAGGGGCTAGGCCACATGTGGTGCATGTCCAGTCTATGAAAATTAGGTCAGTGCAGGGAGGTGGCCAAAGATGGGGGTTCTACTATATTATGCTTCATACACCTTAGATATTTGTGAAGATTAGTGATACTGTGGCGTGAGATAGAAGATCTCGTACAAAGTATATATCCAGTTGGCCTTCTTGATCCACAGGTTCTGCACCTGCAGATTCAACCAACAGGATGAGGAATCCTCGGACCCAGAGGGCTGACTGTACTATGTTAAGGTTTGTGTGTGTGTGATATACAGACATATATATGAGAATCAACGAAACTGAAAATAAAATTTAAAAAGACTGCAAGGAAAGAAATATATACCACAACGGTGATTATTATCTCAGAGTGTTAATTTTTTTTCTGCTTTTAGAACTATTTTCCAATTATCATGAAAAAAAAAACCTAAAAAATATTTTTTAAAAGTTGCGAAGATAGATAATAACTAAACCCCAGGAGATGATGCCAGACTCTCACGCACCAGAAGAATCCAGTCTCCATTCTGCCTCCTCTCCTTCAATCTACGGGGTAAGGGAAGCTGTCGTAAATCTAGCAACAGGGGAGATGATGGAAATCTATTCTCTGCGTTACACCCAGGGCCTTACACTGGAAATAAAGCCATTGCTTCCTGTTTGCTACCAGATTGCAGAGCGGCCTTGCGCAGTGCTTGTTTCCCAGGACACTTACTGTATGAGCCATATCCACGATGGTGCCTATAAATTTATATGACAAATCAAGGAAATGTGTCCTCACAAAGCTTTAAGGGGCGATATTAATTAAGTATGTCTTTGCACATGGGATCATATAATATCTGCTGCTGAAGTAATTAAGAACAAAAATGTAAACTCAGTAGATATCTACTGTAAAGATGAAAATGCAGAGAAATTACTGACCGCCCATGTTTCACCACCTCCAGTCATTTAGAGAAAACGCAATCACCTAAGATGTAACATGACAGAGGTTAGAGAGAGAACAAAAAGAGGAGTAAGCCTATGTCCTTTTATTCTATGTGGAAATTCATTCCCTAGCCAGCCCAGGAAGTCCTCTAATGTAAGAAAGCCGTTTCATTTCTTTTTTTTTTTTTTGGCGGGGGCTGGGTTTGAACCTGCCACCTCCGGTATATGGGGCCAGCGCCCTACTCCTTTGAGCCACAGATGCTGCCGTTTCATTTCCTTAATTAAGTGACTATGTCTGCCTGTTTGGCTTCCCATTCAGTTTTCACAAATCTTCCCAACCCCTTTCCTCTTATCATCACTTTTTGTTTTAAGAACTAAGGGAGCTCGCCTTGAAGGCGCTTGTGCTATCTTCCATCAGATTACAAAATAAAGCCTGTGCCTACTTCTCAAACTCACTTAAAAATGACTCAGTTTGAAAGACTTTCAGAAACCAGGACAGGGCCTCGACTGAGCCATCCAACTCAGAAGCTTCCCTTCTTCCTCTTGTGCAATTCCTTATTATATTCCATACTCTGCAATGTTTTCTTTAGATCATATCATTAAATTTAACTTTGTGGATTTCCAGAGAGATATTATTTCACCTTCAAATATTTTAGAGCTCTAAATATTTGGGGGTGGTAATAGCAGAGTCTTGAGGCTCTCACTTACTATATTTTTAATTTCTCTTTGCACACAATGAAATAGCATTGTGGACACTACAGAGTGTCCAAAACAATGAATTAAAAATTTTTTTTGACCTGGCATGGTGACTCACACCTATAATCCTACCACTCTGGGAGGCCCTGGAGGGTGGATTGCTTGAGCTCAGGAGTTTGAGACCAGCCTGAGCAAGAGTATGATCCCCACCTCTACTTAAAAAAATGATAATAATAGAAAAACTAGCCAGGCTGATGGCACATCCCTATAGTCCCAGTTACTTGGTAGGCTGAGGCCAAAGGATTGATTGAGCCCAAGAGTTTGAGGTTGCTGTGAGTTGTGATGCCAGAGGACTCTACCAAGGTGACAAAGTGAGACTTTGTCTCAAAAAAAAAAAATTTTTGAAAAATCATAGCAGGAGAATGTTACTTTTCACTATAAACCTTATAAAGCTATTTAAGTTTTGAAACTACATACTTGAATTATTTGATTAAATAAAAGGTAAGAGAAGGAAAAAAAGATTGGAAGGAAGAAAGGAAGAAAGGAAGGAAGCAGAGGGAAGGAAGGAAGGAAGGAAGAAAAGGAAGGTGAGTGAAGTTACATGTCTAAGTATTGAAAATCATTGCCAAAAGGCCTGACATGCAAACCGTGAATCACAGCTTCCCAAATAGCAGAGGGGACAAAAGGAATAAATAAAATTTTATCAATCTACGAGAGACATGAAAAATAAAAATATTTTAAAAGCTAAGAAAAATCATGGCAAACTGTAAATCAAAGGCAGAAGAAACAGGTAAAAAGGAAAAAAATCTAATATTAATTCAAGGAGATATCATATTGGGCAAACAAAACACAACTGCTTTCTGCTTAGACAGACAGCGCAAAGGAAAATGGTAGAGGACAGATGAGGATAAACAAATGATAAAATAAACACTCTTAATTTTTTTGGCAGTTTTTGGCCAGGGCTGGGTTTGAACCCGCCACCTCTGGCATATGGGGCCAGCGCCCTACTCCTTTGAGCCACAGGCACCGCCCAAATAAAAACGCTTATAAACAACATTTAAAGCTGGTATAGTGATTATAATAATAAAACAGCACTTAAAACAAGATATACTAAAGAGATACCAATGAAAATAAAGAGGGGCTTTGCATAATGAAGGAGAAACGGCCACCAAGAAGACATGGGAATCACATGCCTCTACACATCCATCTTAAAAATAGCAAAAAAGAAGACTTAATTTTGTAAGATAGGAGATTTTAACATACTTCCTTTAGAAATCAGTACACAGGATCAGTGCCTGTGGCTCAAGTGGCTAAGGTTCCAGTCACATACGCCTAAGGTGGTGGGTTCGAATCCAGCCCGGGCCTGCCAAACAATGATGGCTGCAACCAAAAAATAGCCAGGCTTTGGGGTGGGCGTCTGTAGTCCCAGCTACTTGGGAGGCGGAAACAGGAGACTCGCTCGAGTCCAGGAGTTGGAGGTTGCTGTGAGCTGTGATGCCACAGCACTCTATCCAGGAGGACAGCTAGAGGCTCTGTCTCAAAAAAAAAGAAAGAAATCAATACACAAAATGACCAAAGCCAAAATAAAAACAAGAATATGCAGGATGTGGCTAATGTAATTAGCAAGCTCTGTGGTCAGTGACATAGCTTCTACTTCACATGACTTAAACTTCTATTTAAGTACATGTCTTAAAAGGCAAACAAAAATGTTGCTTAACAAGCAAGAATGTGCATTTTTCTCAAGTACATTGGGAGCATTTAATATATTTGAGAAAGAGGGAGGGGGAGCCACACACACATATACTAAACATGTATGTATGCAACTCAAATACACACCCTAAATAAACCACAGGTTAAAGACATGGCATTGTACTTATAGAAATTTTAAACAAATGATAATTATAAGCATCACATATCAAAAACTTATCGGATGAATATATTATAGTCAATTATTGTAAATTGCACGTGAACTTTATGGACACCACGCATATATATCTGGCCATGGACTTGTATAAAGAATATATAAATAACTCTTTCAAATCCACAAGAAAAAGGCAAACACAGTAGACGAAAGATCAAAACACTTGAACAGGCATTCCGCAAAATACAGAGTAGATATCTCAGTGATGGATACACTTGTGAAATCATGAATTCTATTCTATTAGTCATCAGAGAAATGTAAATGTGGGTTGTAACTAGATACGGCCACACATCCTAGAGAGAATAGCAGCTATTAGCAAGAACTGACTTGAACTTTTGTATACTGCCAGTAGGAAAGTTAAATGATGCCATGATTTTGAAAACCTTCCTGACAATTTTGAAAAAGTCTATGACAGTCTTGACTAAAGATGACCATTTGCATACAATGTGACCAATTCTCTTTCCAAGTACCATGCAACAGAAATGCGCACACACATTCACCGGGAGACGTGTACAAGAATATTCATGGCAAGTATTGGCCCCAAACTGGGAGCTAACCAAATGCCGGTCGAAAGGAGAATCCTGGAAGGATGAATAATTTGCATCAGCATGAAAAACTATGGAGGAATCTCGCAAACAAATGTTTACCAAACGAGCCAGATGCGAAAGACGGCCTTGCCTGTGATCCCATCCTATTCACCTAAAGTTAGAAAAAAACCTAAAAGCCAAAGCAAGCAATAATTTTAGAAGTCAGTATATTAATTATTCTTGGATAAAGTGGAAAGGGGCATCTGGGTACAAGAAAGATTGTGCCATCAGTGTACTTGTTACATAAGTAGGTTGGATTCTAGAAAGTTCACGGAGCAACAGAGGTACTATATACTTTCCTCTTCATATGCTTTATATATATTCTGTAAAAGTTTATTTCAAAATTATTGCAACTAAATCCTACTTACAGACGAAAGAATAGCCTTTAAATTAATGTATTAAAAAGAGCAGTAGTACAGTGGTTACAGCACCGGCCACATATACTGAGGCTAGCGGGTTTGAACCCAGCCCGAGCCAGCTGAACAACAATGACAACTGCAACCAAAAAATAGCTGGGTGTTGTGGTGGGCACCTGTAGTCCCAGCTACTTGGAAGGCTGGGGCAAGAGAATCGTTTAAACCCCAGAGTTTGAGGTTGCTGTGAGCTATGATGCCACAGCACTCTACTGAAGGCAATATAGTAAGACTCTGTCTCAAAAAAAATTTTTTTAAATTAAAAAAAAATTAAAAAAAAGCAAAAGTAAGTAATTGAATTGTGTCCTCGAAAAACCTATGTTCAAGTCCTAATTCCTAGTAACTGTGACTGTGACCTGATAGGATCTTTGCAAATGAACTGGGAGAGAAGAATTTTCTATTTTTTTGAGTAACTCAGTTTTTGGTATTTTATTATGGTGGCCTTAGGAAACTAATAAAGTAATGAATTCACTAAATAAAGCTACAAAGGCAATTAAAAAATAAAGCCAAACGAAGTATAAGTAAGTTAATAATGATATAATAAAAAACAAAGTTAACAAAGTTAATCATAAGTTATAAATGAAAACTATAATTAATGAAAGGAGAAAAATCAAACAAAAGTAATAGAGACAATCATAAAAATAAAAGCTGAATTTGTTGGGGCAAATACATAAATTTAAAAAAAAAAACCAACAAGACTGACTAATGGAAAAGAAAAACCACTCACAACAATATTAGGAATAAAAAACTACCAAACATCAGTTACAACAGATTTTTACATTTAAAAAAATGTTTTAAAGTTTCATTTTATACAAAAAATATTGAAAAAATAGTGCTGGACTCTGGTATAATCCTCGCCCAAGTTTATGTGAACATCTTGTCAAATATTAAGATAGTTCAACGAACAAAGCCAGAAAGTTAACACCAATACAATACCATTAACTAATCTAGAGACCTCATTTGAATTTCACCAGTTGCCCCACTGATGGCTTTTGTCTGGACCAGGATCTAATCCAAGGTCACACGTTGGGTTTAGCTGTCATGACTTGTAGCCTCTTTTATTCTGAGACAATTCCCCAGTCGTTATGACTGATGCCTTAGGAGACTACTGGCAAGTTATTTCCTACAATATTCTTCAATTAGGGTTTACATAGAGTTTCCTCATGATTTAATTCAAGTTACACATTTTGGGCAACAGTAGCACAGAGGTGACCTCATAATGTCAACATGCCCCCCTTTACCGATGGCATTAACTGTCATCTTTTGCTTCAGATGGTTTCTCTACTATCAAGTTATCTCTTACCCCTTGTAATTAATGAAAATCTTGGAAACAAAATACATTGAAATGATACAAATATCCTGTCTAGCTTCACAATATTTCCCACTAATTTTAACATCCATTGATGATTCTTCTCTGCAACAGCTAAGTAAGGTGTAGTCTAGTGGTAATTTTCTGCTCCATCATTGATTAGAATCAGTTTTTATTTATTAGTTTACTAAATGAAACTCAGTTAATTTGTTAATTGAAATCCTCCTTAAGGAAAATCCGTCTCTTCTCTACCACTTGTTTACTTAGTCAATTCTTACCAATGTGGATTCATGGATATTTGTTTTATTATATAGATGATCATCAAATACTATCACTATTCAGCTGCCCACATTATCCTACCTCTGACCACTGGGAGCTCTGAGATGGATTTCTGAGCTTTTTCAGCCAGGCCCCCATCAGCCTTCCCGCACCTTCTCTTTCTGCAGCCTTGAAATGCTTTTGATTCATCTTCTGATTTGCTGACCTCACTGGGAAATCATTTCTCCATGAATCCCTGGGTACTTTCATTATAAATGGATTTAGTCATAAGGTCTTAAAATAAATGAACACCATGACCCACTTTATTGTCAATCTTTTTAAATTTACATGGTATGGATAATCTTTGAGGAGAAAAAAGTAATCAAAATTAACTCAAGAAGATATTGATGATTCTTATATTTTATGGTTTTATAGTATCATATAAAGCTTTCCGATAAAAGCTACCTTAATGAATTTCTTGGTTTTGATTTATGTATGTATGTATTTATTTTGGTAACGACTTTTGGAAATATAATAAGTTGTATAAGCTATACAGGTCACCCATATAAAGGATAGGGTTCAATGGTATTGTATGTATTTGCAGAGTTATGTAACTATCACCACAATTAATTTTAGGATATTTTCATCACTCCAAAAGAAATGCCATGCCCTTTAGTGGTCACTGCCCCTTCCCCACACACTGCTCAAGCATGGGCAACAACTAATTTACTTTCTGTCTTTATAGATTTGTCTGTTCTGGACATTTCATATAAATAGAATCACGAAATCTGTGGTCCTTTGTAACTGGCTTCTTTCACTCAGCACATGTTTTCAAGCTTCATCCATATTGTAATGTGCATAAGTGCTCTATTCCTTTTTATTATCAAGTAATATTATGTCATATGAACATGTCATATTTTAATCATCGCTTTATTGGTTCATGGATGTTTGGGTTATTTCCACTCTGGGGCTATGGTGAATGATGCTGCTTTGAGCATTCACGGACAACTTATTGTATGGTCGTGTGTTTTCATTTATCTTTGCTATAAACCAAGAAGTATCATTGCCAGGTCCCATGTACTCTATCTTTAACATTTTGTGGAACTGCGAGATGGTTTTCCACTGTAGCTGCACCATTTTATATCCACACTAACAGTGGAGGAGGATTCTAATCACCCCACTCCCTCCCCAGCCATCGTTCTCCTCTTTTCATTGTGCTCACCCTAGGAGCTGTGAGTCAGCATCTTATTGTGGTTTCTAGTTGCATTTCCTGATGGCTAATGAGGTTGAGGCTTCGTGGCTTACTGGTCATGTAGATGTCTCTGATGGAGAATTTTCTGTGCCCGTCCTTTCTCCATCCACTTCCTCAGTCGGGCTATTTGTCTTTCTGTTATTGAGTTATACGGTTCATCCTATAAGAGTACATGCATATCTCTCTAATTGTAGAATATAAATGTCTTAACACAATAACTAAGAAAAAGACATGAAGGTTGTGTTAACCAATTGGATGAAAGTGTTTCAAATTGTATACAGAAACAGTACACTGTACCCCATGATAGTATTAATGTACACTGCTATGATTTAATAAAAAAATTTTAAAAAGAAAAGATTATTCTTTATCAAATGAATTGCCTTTGGACTTTGTTAAAATCAGAAGTCACTCAGTCATCTTTCCATACTCTACTGATCACTGGAACAACCCTGACACAGTGTAAGAGAGGGTACACAAGAGTGTGAATCCAAAAAGCATAGATCTTTAGGAAACATCTTTGAAGTTGGCTACCACAACACATCTGTAGCTGTATTTTTCATCTGTTATGATATGTCATAGCCTTAGAATGACTAAAGTCTTTGACCACCATTTTATACCTATCTCTCTTTCCTCACTCCTCATTTTTTCTGACGTTCTTTGAATTATACATTTTAATGCTATGTTATTTGGCAAATAAAAATCAAGATAGGTTTTGCAATTGAATATTGAAGATTGAACACAGACATTACTGCCACTCATTCCAGGACTAATTATAATTCCAGCAAATGGATTTTTTTGTTAATCTGAGATTTACTTGTATTTCTTTTTTCTCAAGGCTTTTACTTTAAAATTTTTTAACTGATAAAGATTATATATATTCAGGGTGTACAATGTAATGATTTCACATGGGCATATATCATGCAATGATAATCAATTGACACATCCATCATCACCCACTCTACACATGAGAGTCCCCCAAACTTACTCATCTTATAACTTAAATTCTGTAACTTTTGACCAACCTTTCCCTATTTTCCCGAACCCCTAACACCTGGTAACCACTGTTCTACTCACTGCTTCTATAAGTTTGCTTTTTTACATTGCATACATAAGTGAGATCACACAGCATTTATTTTTATATGCCTGGATTATTTCACCTAGTATAATGTCTTTCAGGCTCATCAGTGTTGTCACAAATGACAGGATTTCCTTTTTATGGCTAATAATATTCCATTGTGTGTATGTTTACATGTGTATGTATCACATTTTCTTTACCCATTCATCTGTCCATCTGTCAGTGGACACTTAAGTTGTTTTCATGTCTTGGCTATTGCAAATAGTGCTTCAGTGAACATGGAAGTGCAGATGTCTATTTGAAATACTGATTTTGTTTACTTTATATACATACCCAACAGTGGAATTGTTGGATCATATGGCAGTTCTATTTTCAATCTTTTCAGGAACACCCATTCTGCTTTCTGTAATGGTGGCACCAATTTACAATCCCACTCACACTATACAAGAGTTTCCTATCCTCCACATCCTTACCAACATTTGTTATCCCTTGTCTTTTTGATAATACTCATTGTAACTAGTAGGTGTAAGGTAATGTCTCATTGCCATTTTTATTTGCATTCCTCTAATGATTAGAGATGGCAAGCACCTTTTCATATATCTATTGGCCATTTTTATGTCTTCTTTGGACAAGTGCCTGTTAATAGCCCTTGCCCGTTTTTAATTGGGCTATTGTTTTTCAGGTATTGAGTTGTGTATTTCTCACATATTTTGGATATTAATACCTTTTGAGATATATGATTTGCCAGTATTTTTCTACCACTCCATTGGTTGCATTTTCATTTTGTTTATAGTTTTCTTTGCTATCTTTTAGTCTTATGTAATCCCATTTGTTTAAATTTACTTTTGTTGCCAGTTAATTTGTGTATATGGTGTAAGACAATGGTCTAATTTCCTTCTTTTGCATATAGATATCCAGTTTTTCCAAAACTGAAAACTATTAGTTATGTATTAAAGATAATTTCTTCCCTTATTATGCATTCTTGGCGCTCTCATAAAAAATTAACTGATTATATATGCATGGGTTTATTTCTGGGTTTTCTATTCTGTTTCACTAGTGTATATGTTTGTTTTTATAATAGTACTGTATTGTTTTAATTACCATAACTTTGTAACATAGTTTAAAATTTGGGAGTAAGATGTCTCTAGTTTCCTCAAGATTGCTTTGGCTATTAAGGGTCTTCTGTGGTTCCATACAAGTTTTGTGTTTATTTTTCTATTTCTATGTAAAATTCCATTGGAATTTTTATAGGGATTGCATTGAATTGGTAGATTGCTTTGTATATCCTGTGATAATTTGGGCAATATTAAAGGAGCAAAGCCAGAAGCAGGTGAACTTATGCTGTAAAAAACTCTTAAAAGACTCAGAATTGCAGGCATCCTCAAACTACAGCCCACGGGCCACATGTGGCCCACAGAGGACATTTATCCAGCCCGCCGGGTGTTTTTGCTGCTGCTGCCTGTCCTTTTAAACTATAGTCTGGCCCTCCAATGGTCTCAGGGACAGTGAACTGGCCCCTTATTTAAAAAATGTGAGGACCCCTGATTAGGGGATCCAGAAACCTCCAAAAGATGGTATACATGTAGACCTTAAAATAGGTATGAGAAGTAATTAGATGCCTCCAGGTCGCTTTCCTTACCATAGGCAGCCATATTATTAGTCTATATTCCAACCCCATGCCCCTGGCCTATCCAAGAAGAGAAACTAATTAATTAATTAATTTTTTAAAAGGGGGGATTGATGAACTTGGTAAATACTGCAGAGGTAAAGTGAAAAGGGAAGCCATTGACCATTGGACTCAGCAATATGGAGATTATTGGTGTCCATAACTGGAGCAGTTTGGGGAGAGTAGTGAGGTCAAGGCCTAGCTGGAGGAATGAAAGAAAGGATGAGAATGGGAACTCTTTGAAAAGGGTTTTATAAAAAGCTGCAAATAAATGGGTCACTTTTCATGAGAATGTGGCATCTGGTAAGTGCTTTATTTTTTATGTGCACTTAATTTTTAATATGGGAGAAAGGTGGAATGGTAGGATGCTGATAGGAAAGATTTAGTAGAAGAAGGAATTGAGGACACAGGGGAGACAGGGTATACTATTGTTGAGGTAATTTCCTAGAGGATGGCAAAGGGGAAGGAAGCTAAGGCACAAGTAGAATGAATAGCTTTAGACAAGAGCATGGACAATTCACCCACAGTGAACAAAGAGAGGAAGGGTATATAAGCACAGATTCTATAAGTTTGGACTTCTGTTTGTGGTCCCTCCATACACCCTCAGTGAAACAGCTTATTAAGAGCTGAGAATAAGGATGGGGCAGAGGTACTGGAGGTTTGAGAACTAAGAAGGTTTTAAGTCATCTGCTAGGTCACTCTTTTCAAACTTTAATGTACCCAAGAATTACCTGGGGACCTGGTTAAAAAGCATATTCTGAGTAAATGGACTGGGCTATGGTTAGAGCTCCTGCATTCCTAACAATCGGATGTTGATGCTGTGCAACTATTAACCACACTTAGAGTAGCAACAGGCCACAAAAATGTAATTTTCATTTGCTGGGTAGCATAATTGGTCAACATAGGTAATTTTCCCCAGCCACATTCACTGCAGGATGCGTGTGGGAAATGTGGAAAACTATTTACCAAGGTTGAGTTTTACCTGATATGGATGGAGACAAACACACACACACAAAAGGAACAGGAAATTGAGGATGCATTGAGGAAATGATTATGATGGTCTCTGAAATCTGAGAAGTACAGGCATTGTGGGAAGGAGAGAGGGATGGTGCAAAGGTGATAGGATCAAGGGAGTGTAGGTCTCAGTAGGTCAATAAAATTTATTGGCCCTGGATATCCTAAGTGAGCTGAAACTGAGACCCAGAAGCTTGGAAGCAAGATAACGGAGGGTACAGTTATAGGTAATTTCGGGGACCATTGTGGGCCATGGAAGTGTTTAACTGAGGTAGGCAGTATCTCAGTTAAAAATCAAAGAGCTGGCTCGGCGCCTGTGGCTCAATCAGCTAGGGCACCAGCCACATATGCCTAGGGTGGCGGGTTCGAATCCCCAGCCCGGGCCACCAAACAACAATGATGGCTGCAACCAAAAAATGACCGGGCATTGTGGCAGGCGCCTGTAGTCCCAGCTACTTGGGAGGCAGAGGCAGGAGACTCACTTGAGCCCAGGAGTTGGAGGTTACTGTGAGCTGTGATGCCATAGCACTCTACCCAGAGGGATGGCTTGAGGCTCTGTCTCAGGAAAAAAAAAAATCAAAGAGCTAAGAAGTCAGGATATTGGAAGATCAATCGATATGGATATTCAAGTCATCAAGAATGAAGGCAGTGTAGTGATAGACAGTGACCATGAGCCTCAACTAAAATCTTCCTGAAGTGATGCAGGGACCTGAAGATGTCTGAGTCTGGGAGTGAGGATGGAGAACAAGAGTGAAATGGCATGAGATTAAAGGTTGGAGCATTAGAGAGAAGTGAGAAACATCCTGGAAGCAACAGTAAGGAATTCTGCTTCTCAACACAGTGCTATGGGAGAAAATAGCTCCCACCTGAGCAGCGTTACAGAAACATGTGCCCTCAGGAGTCCAGTGAGGACAAGCAGATAAAGGTAATGCTTGTAGAGGAGATTGTGGGCACAGAGAAGTGAGCGGATGACTTGAAGATTCTAGGAGATGCAGGGAGAGGTCTGGGGATTTGGAGAGCAGTGAAAGACAGAGTGGAAATCCAAATGATGGCTCAGAACTTAGAAGTGTTGGGCTTTTTATGGTGACTAATGTGGAAAGTTTCAAAAGACTCCAGAATGGAATCTTTTTTCAGGGTGGTGAATCCTTGAATGCTGAGGATAAGTATCTTTCTAGAAGCACCAGGAGCTCTGTTACCCTCTCATCATTCCTCCTAGTGTGAGTAGTGGGGCTGGGAAGGGCCCATAGAGAATTTTTGGGCACTTCTAATATCTCCTATCCTATATGAGTTTCAGGGTATATTGGAGGATAAAATGAGGTAAGTGGCATGAAATCATTTACAATGTAGAACAATATAACTATATGTAAAACAACTAAGCATATTAACTCTCCTCTGGCATTAATGAATGAATTAATTGGCTTCTTAACAATGATGCATGTACATTGGATTCTACCATCATAGTCCTTTTAGAAACAACATTAATAAAATCAGTCAGTATGTTAGATCTAAATGAACCTAGAAATCATCTAGCCCAGCTCCTTCATCTCAGAAATGATACAATTATTTTGAGAGGCTAAGGAAGGAATGTTTGGGCTACAAACCCCTAATCCTTACTTTCCACATCCAGTTTAAAAAAAAAAAAAAAAACCTGGTCTCATTTTAACTGTTCCCTTCATGTTCTTCCACCTTTCAATGACTATTATGTATCAATCTCCCCATGCATAAAATAAGAGAAATTGCGTCAGTCTACAAACACAAGGGTGAAAAAAGTACTGCATTTATTTATTTTCTCTAAATGAACTCAAATCTTACTTGAGCGCCAGTTTCCCTGGGTTGGTGGCAAGTTACCATTAATTGTTGTTGAGTCACCTCCCTTTTAGAAGACAGCAAAAGTCATGAGGTCTCCACTTCACTTGGAGAATGGGAAAGGCATTTCACTGCCAGGCCCTTGTGCTTACCCCTCACATGTCTATAACCCAATGATCCTCCATGGTCTGGAAGTTCCTCATCTTGGAAATATCCTGTGGGTGTGGAAATTGTTGTCTAGGCTGCAAACCTGAGCTCAAGGTTTCCTCTTTCTAAGAATTAAACAAAACAAAAAATAAAATAAAAAGTCTTTTAAGAAAAGACTGGTAGTTCTATAGTCATGAGAGCAAGTAAATGCCAAAAATGCTACTCCGTGCGGTGAGACCATAAATCCCTCTGAAAGCCAGCCAATTAATGACATCCCCCCACTTTGGAAATCAGCTGATAGGCTTACTCCAGTGACATTGCTTCTACAGCTGAAGTCAATCCACTCCCACCTCTGAAAACAACACAACCCACACATACTTACCAACAACTGCAGGTCACATCCACAGCTTGTATTTTTTAGTCAGAGTCTTTGTGAACAGCAGAGCTCTCCCTTATAAAGATAGCATTAAATTTAGCTTTTAGGTTTCAGATATTGAAAGGTGGTCTCTACATTCAGCTCTTCCTAGACACACTAAGTATGCCTCTCTCCCACTTACTAGACCCTCCTACATTGAAAATATGGCCTCCACTTCCTTTCTACTACGTCTTTCAGCAGAAGTTTCAAATCAAATGCCAGAAGGAGGAAGAGACTATGTCAATCTGGTTAAAGTTAACCCTATCCTTAGACATTCAAATCAAAGTATTTTAGAGATGAGAAGCGCCTATGGCTCGAAGGAGTAGAGCGCCAGCCCCATATGCTGGAGGTAACAGGTTCAAACATGGCCCTAGCTAAAAAAAAAAGTACAAAAAAAAAAGTATTTTAAACACACTCTATGCCCCAAACACATTTCTTCATAGATAGGGTTGGGATTTATGTCATATATCCTCTTCTCTCTTCCCTATTTCTCCTCAATGGCATTTTGAATTATGTCATTGATGAATTTAGGTTCCAGCATATATGTGAAGATCCTTTGATTTCAGGTAGCTTCAGGTTTTACCCTTACCAAAAATAAAATGTAAATAAAGAATTAAAATCCTGGAGATTACCCAGGGCC
This sequence comes from Galagoides demidoff, assembly GCA_963574575.1. Classification (NCBI taxonomy): domain Eukaryota; kingdom Metazoa; phylum Chordata; class Mammalia; order Primates; family Galagidae; genus Galagoides; species Galagoides demidoff. The sequence goes on from CAUYQV010050285.1 coordinate 23,588, forward strand.
TTTATACCTATTTGAAACGGCAGAAGGAACAAGTATAAGAAAACAAACACAAATTAATACTTTAACACATCATGCAGCAATTGAACCATATTCCTTTGGACCTCATTGATTTGGAGTAGTGATAATTTAGACACATATCACAAATGAGTAAATAAGGAAAAAAACATGTTTTTTAGCAAATTCTATTTGTATACAACTTATTTTCTGATTACAAATGACTCTTACCTATTCATTCAGTTTGGTCCAAGTGACCTCTATTACACTATGTAGTTAGCTCAGAGAACATTGCAAGTGCAGGTTTTACTTCAATTTTAATTTAGAGATTCACCAACAATGATTCAGTTGGCTTTATATATACTGCTTATAGATACCTAAGTCTCAACTGACTTATCTGTCTAGATCTGACTTATCTGTGAAGATTATAATTTTTATCTCACTGGGACATAAGATCAAATATAAATATAGTAAAATTTTCAAATATGTTAAAAATTCCAAATTTAAAGATAATATATCTATCTATATTATATGTATAAAGATACAGAATGTGTTTATATATGACAAGTATGTAAATATATGTAAATTTACTAGGCAGCTATCATGTTTAGAGCACTGTGCAATACCTTGAAGTAAGTAAAAAAACAATCTTTGAGGAATTATAGTAGTTTAGTTTGGGAAAGAACATCAGTCTAGTTCTGTAACTTTGAGTTTGACAATCTATCCCAGAGACCATATAAACGATACCCCATAAGAGCAAGTTCTTGATCCTGCATTTTCATACCTGCACCCACAATCTCCTTATCTCTTCCTGCCTCCCAGTCCACTTCCTGGCTAGTTTCTGACTCTGCCTCATCATAATATTTCTTTCTCTGGCTAAACACTTTCTTCTTGAGGCTGAAACTAAAACAGATCCTTGGGGACTCTGAGAATGACTTCCACTTCCTCCTCAGCCATACTTGGGGCTATGTGTGTTTTCCACTGCTCTGAGCAATAACTCTGACTGGGGAAATCCTGTTTAGCTAAGAATGCTCTCTGCCTCCTGGGAGGAAATCAGGTACACAGTATGCTTACAAATAAGGATAAACCCTAATATAAAGTAATGCCAGCAAAGAACCCCATGAGGGACCCATAGGTAGTAACTGCAATAGAAGCTGAAGGAGGAAATGACCCCTGAGAACTGGACAGATCAGAGAAAACTTTCCAGAGGAAATGGGACTTGAGTTGTTATTTGATGGGAGGAAAAAGGACAGACAAGCAGAGGTATGGAGGAGGCCCTTCCACCCCCATTCCCAGGGCCACCATCACCAATACTGCTGCCACCACCAATACTTCAATGAACACATACCCACATGCCCAGAAACATCCACTTACTCAAATTCTAGACAAGCATTTTATCTTTCCCCTCTCAGTCCTTACTTTGGAATAGAACCAAAACCATTTGGGAACATTTGTGATGTATTGTTTTCCTTAAGGAGATTAATGATGAGAACTACTTAGCCTGATCTCTGTTGTCATCTTTCACAACCCAAATATTTTGAAAACCCACTATATACAGTGTATTCCACATTAGCATGCTCAAAATCTAAAATTTTTCAGTCTGTAGGGAAAATATTGGCCACTATTATAATGTCAAGGTATTTTTTTCCAATAGCTTCTCACCATGGAGCTCTTCTGGTCATTTCCAGGCACAGGATATTCAATATTTATAATCATTACTTTATTTGTTGATTCAGCAAATACTTCTGAGTGTCTAGTATATGGCAGGCACAGGACAGGTAAGGGTAAGCAAGAACAGTCTCTGCTTTATAAAGTGTTCTGTGGAAGGGAAGAGATAGATATTGAATTAGTTACCTATTGTTGTCTAGTGCTGCAGAACAAATTACCTCCAAACCTAGTGGCTTTAAAAAACAGTAATAATGTATTATCTCACACAGTTTCTGTGAGTTAGGAGTTTGGGAATGTTTCACTGGGTGCTCTGGCTCAAAGTTTCTCATCAAGTAACAGTCACCACTTTGGCCCAATGGTGGTTTTACTGGAGAGGGAAGATAAGCCTCCAAAATGGGTCGTTCACATGACTATTGTCAGGAGGCTTCAGTTCTACACCATGTGGATTTTCTCCACAGGGCAGACCACATGCCTTATGACATGGCAGCTGACTTCCTCCAGAGTGAGTATCCGACAGGGCAAGGCAAAAGTGAAATGCCTTTCATGATTTTACCTCAGAAGTCACACATATCATTTCTGCAATATTTTAGGTTTCATGTATTGGTCTAATTAAATATGGGAGAGAACTACACAGAGCATAAACACCAGGAGGTGATCGTCTAGGGAAGGGATGTCATCTTGGGAGGCTGACTACCAGACATTAATAAAATCATAACACAAATAAATATAAAACTATAGCTGCATACAGGTCTTCAAGTCTATGTCAAAGATATATTTAGCCTTTATTCTAAGAACATTGAGAATTTATTGAAATATTATACTTAGGGGTACAAGAAGATCCCCTAAGAATCTTCCCCATTTTAGAAGATCCCACTTGGAGTTTTGCCTTGGGCAGTAGGAAAGACTAGGTACTCTGAAAAGTCCTTTCCTCCTCGTCATGAAACAATCACTTGCTACATAAATTGTAACATATATTTAGTTTATTATTGCATTGTTGGGCTCACAAAGAAGTGCAAGAAATCTCTAAGAGCTAGAACACGTGAAGAGTACTAACAGAAGTTAGTGCTTTGGGGCACAAAAACCCATTTCAGAAACCCAGAGTTTGGGGTATTTTCATGGCTGGCTGATTCAGGGAATGAGAGAGGCTGAAGTGTATCAGGAGTCACTTAAAGAGGATGTTAAGGAGCCATCTCTCTGCTTGCAAAGGGAGCCAACCTGGGAAGCTATCTATTTCTTTTTCTTCTCTGGATGAAAAAAAAATTATAAAATAACGATAGACTTCCTGAGAAATGATAACTATAGGCTTGCTCTGATACAGGTCTGAGATTTAAATTTATACTACTTCTGCTTAGGGAATCCTCAGACCTACAACTTATTTTAAAGTAGTTCCAATTTGGTAGTGCCATCAGATACTCTACAGAAGCAAATGCAAATTATTTCTGGAGATAAACATGCTCAATCCAGGTCCATCAAGTGTTCACAGACTACAGCCATCCAAATATAAATTCATAAACAAAACATCGAAATAAATGGGGTGACACAAGGAAAGGTTAGAACAAATAACAAAAATGTACTGACTTTAGATTTTAGGATCATGGGTTAGAGAGCATGAAATAAATTGTATGGAATATTTAAAGAAAGTATAATTGATTAGGCAGATTTTAAAAGGAAACAAATAGAACTTCTGAGAATAAAAATGGTAATTAGGGGAAAAAAGACATAGTGAGGGATTAAAAGGCAGTTTAGACACAATTGAATAAACACTTAGTGAATTGGAAAAAAAATAAGGGGATTAGCCAGAATGTAGCACAGAGTACTAAGAAACTGGGAAATATGAAAAAGTGTTAAAAGGCATGGAGCAATGCCTGAACTTGTGAATTTAAAAAATAGTAAGATAAATCCCAAATTGAATCTATTAGAAAATAATGGCCTGTGAACCAGGAGAAAGTGACTAGATTGTTATTTTTTATTTCTGATGATAATAGAAATATTAGACTTTATATTAAGTGTACATGTTATTTTTTAAGAGCAACAACTTAAAATAATGGGAATAGAGTACATAATTTCCAAACAACTGGGGGAAAATTGGAATTTTTTTAAATATATATTTACACCATAGGAATAGTACAATACTATTTTTATAATAAATGTAGGATAAAATACATTTATTATATTAGTAGTGTTATCTCTGAAGCCATATAACATAGTTGTTAAGAAGATAGGATCTAGAATCAAATGGCCTAGGTTCAAATCTTACATCCAGTACTTATTAGCTGTGTAATCCTGGGAAAATCCTGTTTCCTGTGATGGAGCTCAGAAACAAGTACCCCAAAATGAAGGCCTCAGAAGAAAGTTTTCTCTGATCTTCTGTCCTCCTATCTCTCAATCCTGTTCTTCCCTGAGGCTAGCCAGAGAAACTATACATATACAGAACCATGTAAGCACCTTATAGACCATATTCTGATGTCTGAATTTTACAAAGAACATTGAGAAATTATTAAAGAGTTGGATTTGAGCAGAAAAATGACATTATTCCATTTACATACTGGGAAGAATGCTATGGCTGCTTTGTGAGAATTAAATGGAAAGAATGAAAAGAGAGAAATCAGACTAGAGGCTATTTCAGTGTCTGATGAAAAGTGATGATGACTTGGACTAGGGTGGTGGCTGTGAAAATGGAGAGAAGTAAACAGAGCCTTGCTGTAGTTTGAAAACAAGTCTTGCTTGAGTTTGATGGTAGCTCTGACATGGAATAGAAGGGAAGATAAGCTATATTGGCCCCTATATTTCCAACGTGAATGCCTGGGAGGGTGACAGTTAACTTTATAGACGGGTAGAATGAGATAAAAAGCTGTTTATTCAAAATCTAGTAACTTTTTAAGAAAGAGGATGTTTATAAGTGGAGAATGTTTCTGCTTTCTTAAGCCAAAGTCACCATTGTCATATAAAAGTTTTCATATCCTTGGAAAATAATGTTAATTAGAAGCCAAGTCCAAGTGAAATGGCTCTCTATAAAAATGTAAGAAACTGAGGGGAGATGAGGGCTTCACTGGGGGAGATTAAGAGGCCCTTAGCCTTTGTGTAAGCAGCAGCCTCAGACCACCTGGTTACCCTCCTTGGCTGGTAGAGCATGAGCAACTCTAGCTGGACCCTGTCAGCCTAGGGTTGAGAAAAGGAGAGCAGAAGGCAGGCATCACACAATGTTAAGTAGTCCAGGACTGGAGGAAAGCCTTGTAAATCCTATCTTCTTACTCAAATAAAAACAGAACTTTACAAGTATTTGTAATCTAGAAAAAGAGATGAGAAAACTTTTCCTGAAAGCATTGCTTTATGAATTCTATGGTACATTTAAGATCTTCTTATTGTACTTCCATCCCCATCTGTGCATGATACCTTTTTGAAATCACATCAATATTCATCATTCCACTGTTGGGAAATTCTTAATTCAATTTAATCTCTGAATTACTTTAAATTGAATATTATCTCTATTCTCCTCTTAGAAAGCTGGAAAACAACCAGAGTCATCATCTTTGTGGAGATAATTTTGAATCAACACTCTTTAAGAATTAATGGAAACCAGAGGTCAAATGTCCCCATATGGAATCTCTGTTTTTGCTCTTTACTATGCTCAAACCACCCAAAACTTAACCCTAGTTGTTTTGCCTTAAGAGAATTCACTCATACTAAAGAATTAATTAGCAATATAGAATTTGTTGAAGATCTTGCATGGGAAACAGAATACATCACACACACCGCAAAGTAAAATGCTTACAAATTCTCATTAGACATACTCTCCTGAATCCCCTCTTCCCTTGCTATTCTCTCTGGGAGGTCTCATTGGCCTCTCTCCTTCAGAGTGCTTCATTTCTCTGTGCTACCTCCAAAACCTCGATTCTTCCCCCATGTCATTGAGCATTTCTCTCTGAAGTGTAAACCACAACATACCATAACTTTCAATAAGTAAAGTGCCCTTAAAGTGTGGAAGACTGTGTCCTACTTTTGTCCTACACTCTGATTCACTGTTGAAGTTCCTAGGTTTCACAAGGCTTAGCTGCAAGTAAATATATATGACAGCCATAGCTGTTATTTTCTTGCTACTTCCTGTCCTATAGCCAGCACCAAGAAGACAGGCAGAGTCCACAAAATGTATGGGTCCCATTGACCTGGGCTTCTTGATGAGGCAGTTCCCAGGAGAATAATCTGAGGCCAAGCCACAGAAGACCACATCAGTCTCAAAGGACAAGACCCAGAAGAGATCAGAGAGGTGTGTGAATTAATAACCCAGAGAGGAGCTGAATAGAAAGACCAGAAGCAAGAGGTAGGCCAAGAAAAAGACAGATGAGAAGACTGAACTGTATGCAAGGGACACATCAGGTGCCACACTGTCAATGTGCCTGGCACATTTTCTGCTATGATCTAATAGGGAAAAAATGAGGGATAGACAAATACCTCTATCAGTGAAAAAACATTTTAATGAAACTGACCCAAAAGGCTTTGTGAATTTGTAAGGGAAAATACAAATTAAAAATAAGGGGAAATACAAATTTAAAAAAATGAAAAGAGACTAAATTCTTTCCCTGTCTCTTTGAGATGAATGTAAATATAGTAGAACCTCTATAAGTTGACTAACCAAGGGACTATACCAAACTGGTCAACATACAGAGGTGTTTACAGGAACATAAGGAACTAGGGCTACTGTACTGATACATACATGTATTGCGTGTTGTTTGTAAAAATCAGGTCAACTTAAGGAGGTGGTCAGCTACGGAGGTTCTACTATATTTTTCAAAACTGAACAAACCTAATGTTTTTCTCAAGGATGTGGGGCCTATCGTCAAGGTAGATAGCAACCCCATCTCCCAGTTTCCATGGGAGAATAGGATTCTATCTTTGACAGGGAACCTAGTTCCAACTCGCAAGAGTACCACCTATAGTGAAGATATGAGAACTTTATTTTTCCTTTGGATAAAGGCAACTTGCAAGCATAAATGACCCTCTCCCCCAATCACCAGGTGAATTTAAGATGAACTACGTGTGACAAATTCTGCTGCTAAGTCCTCTTACTTGAAACACAATCACTTATCTTGAGAATATGTATCTTATGGGTTGTAACTGTTTGATTATATAAAGGGTGAGCATTCTTTCTGTTTTTGCAATCTCCTTAGCAGATTGCCTATGATCCACCACACAAACTTCTTTAATGTTTATTCAATAAGAAAACTACTTTCATGCTTTCTGATTTTTGTGGAGAGGATCTTCTAGGTTGACAAGAGATTTTATTTTCAATTATATTTCCCCTAAAGTTCAGAGTAGGAAAATAACATTTCTGATGAAGTACGTATCAGATGAAAGAAGAACTCCTGAAGAGAAGGTTTCAGGGGGTGTGGTGTTGATTAAAGAGAAGAAGGAAGGAGGCATCTCAGACAGAGTAGACAACCCAATCAAAGACCGAAGTGGTAAAATATAAGAATGTTCAAGAGATAGATCCTAGTTATCAAGCTTTTGTCTGATTCAAAATATGTGAATATCCTTTCCCATTGTGTAGGTTTTCTATTTGCTTTGGTTGTTGTCTCCTTAGCTGTACAGAAGATTTTCAAATTAATCCACATGAAAAAAGCCAACAATCACATCTATCAATGGGCAAGAGAGATGAATAGAACCTTCTCTAAGAAAGACAGTTGAATGACTGACAAACATATCAAAAAAATGCTCATTGTCACTAATTATTAGAGAAATGCAAGTCAATACCACCCTGAGATATCATCTAATCCCAGAGAGAATGGCCCACATCACAAAATCTCAAAAATGCAGATGCTGGCGTGGATGTGGAGAGAAAGGAACATTTCTACACTGATTATTTTTTGATGCATTTCAAAGTCACAGACATCAGTACACTTCCCCTAAATATTTTCCCAGCATGCCATTAACTAATGTCATTTCTTAGTCTCATTTATTTCCTTGACTAATTGTGAAGCTGATTTTCTAATGTTTCATTGATTTCTGTACACTCTCCTTTTGAACAGCTCATTTACACCCTTTGTTCATTTTTCTATTGATACATTGGTCATTTGAATATTAATTTCTCAGAGGAATTTTACTGTAATTTTGTTTTCAAATGTTTTTTCTGAATAATTGAATTTCCTTATTTTAAGACATTTATAAAATCATATGGAAACACACAAAATGAGATATTCATCTGTTCCTAAAAACTATTCATATCTGGTTGATTTGCCTTATGATTTTCTCTTTGTTCTCTTTAAAATGTATAATTTTTAATATCATAAAATTTATCAATATTTTCCTTTCCAATCTTTCTTTTGCTGCAATGCTTTTAGATATTCACTTAGGTTTAAATATATTTCTTTTATGCACTTATATTTTTATTTTGTCAATATTGTAAGACCATTTAAATAATAATTTATCTTGCTAATACGTTTGAGTTCTCAGGATCACCTCTATGGTTTATCTTATAAGGGTACGAGTGAATCTCTCTAAAAGTAGAATATAAACGTCTTAATACAATAACTAAGAGAATGACATAAAGGCTATGTTAACCAGTTTGATGAAAATATTTCAAATTGTATGTGAAAACACCACACTGTACCCCATGATTGCATTAATGTACACAGCTATCATTTAATAAAAAAAAGAAAGAAAAGAAAAGAAAGAATACAAAACAAAATAATAATAATAATTTATCTAGAATACTTTTGTTTATGGACAGTGTTTGGACTCTGACTTAAATTTTCCCAAATACATTACCAGCCCACTCAACATTGTTTATGAAATGTGGTTCCAGGTAGGTGGGGGAAGGTAGGTGCCACTTAGTATGTTCCACATACTATGGAACCACATACTATGTTCCAGTATGTTCTTTGACCTCTTCCTGGAAATTATAGTAACTGAATAATTTATTATTTTATTTAGTATATTTTAATGCTGTCATTTCTATGTCCCATTGGTGGCTTTTCCTCTCAATATTTTCATTTCAAATTATTTATTCATTCAGAAAAAATATATTTTGCCAAGGCCAAAATAAAAAATTCTTTAATATTTTATCTGCTATTCCTTTGAATTTATAAATCAATTTAGTGATAACTGACACCTTTTATTTAGTTCTTCCTATTCTGGAATACGTTATATTTCTCTATTTATTTGGTAGGTAGTGCCAAAAATTTTTCTTATATGATTGTGGCAGTTGACACTTCCATTAGCAGTGTACAAGTGTTTCAATCATTACATACCCTTGTCAACTCTTAGTACTGCTATCTTTTTCATTTTAACTATTTTAGTAACTATGTAGTGGTATTACATTATGATTTTATTTAAATTTCTTTGATAACTAATGAAAATATGCACCATTTTATATATTTACTTGACATTTGGATATCCTACTTTTGTGACGTATGTACACCAACTGTGGTGGCTCACATCTCTCATCCTAGGACTCTGCAAGCAAAGATGTCCTTCAGTAGGTAGACAAATAAATGAAAGTAAATGGAGTGAATAAGTAAAACTGTGGTACATACCAACAATGGAATATTATTCAGTGCTAAAAGGAAACCCACTATTAAGCCATGAAAAGATATGGAGGAAATTTGAATGCATATTACTAAGTGAAATAAGCCAATCTGAAAAGGCTACATGCTATTTTATTTCAACCATATAACATTCATATATGCTTACATATGGTAAGATTGTCCATATATGTTTGTGTCTGTGTATGTGTATATAATTTTAAAAACCACATACTACTGAATTTATATCTTAAGAGGTTTTTAAAAAGACTTTTAAGCATGCATCAAGTTTAGTAAAATTGAGGTAATAAGAAGATCAGTGGTTATCATGAGTTGCAACGGCGAGGAATGCCTAGACAGATAGTTTTGAGGACAGTGGAACTACTCTATTTAGTACTATAATGAAGGATATATGTTAATGTACATTTGTTCAAACCTTTAGAATGTACAACATCAGGACTGACCCCTAATGTAAACCATAGATTTTGGATGATGCATCAACTATAATAAATGTAGGGCTGTAGATAATGGGAGGGGTCTCTGTATATGTGTAAGTAGGTGGCATCTGGGTAATGTCTGTATCTTCCTTTCAATTTTGCTGTGAACCCAAAAGTGCTCTAAAAAAGTTAAGTCTAAAACACACACACATACACATGCTGAAATGCAATGACAATTACCATCTTACAGAGTTTTTTTAATTAGAGAAACATTATATGTAACAAAAATAATGCAAATGCATGTTAATGCATGTTTTATGATTGGAAGAATGAATTATAAAGTGGAGAAGAAGGTTAAGAGCAGCTGGGTGAAGCAACAGCTAAGAAAGACTAAGAAAATTTTTATACCAGCTCTACTAGTTTTTACTGCGTCAGTTTTGTTAAACTGAAACTACATTTTCCAAAATTTCTTCTCTATGATTGCCAGTTAAATTTGCACAAAAGAGAGACTTTCCTGAGATTTGGAAGTTTAAAAGTAAACATCTCTGAAGACTACCATAATTAGATGTTTTAACAGAGAGAAATGTTGTCTGTCTTATCTTTGCTTTCTCTGTTCCTTTTTTCTCTCTCTCTCTCTTTCTCAACTGATGATCCTGTTGATCAACAGCAGCCATTGGTTGACCACCAGATACCTGACAAAAGACTAATCAAGGTAGTAGCTGCATGGAGGCATAATTTCCCATGGACCTCCTCATGAGCTTCCCCTTTGCAGTCCCACTTCAGCAACTGGGTGGGCTTGACATTTCCGACTGGTGACCTTTCAGATTCTTTGTATCCTTCATGAATCTTCACTGCCCTAGATCCTCCACAATTACATAAATATTCCTATACTGAATTCTTCATCTCAAACTCATAATGGGTGTATTTTTCTCACTAAACTCTGAATTATTCTTCAGTACTTCAATGTCTATGCATCAAAACAATCAAAAAATTTTACAAACAAGCAGGGATTAAAAATATAAAGCACTTAATTAATCTTTATGAAGATCAAGTCCTTGAAAAGTGATGACTAAGGGAAGAAATAAAAGAGAACTCATGATAAATAAATAAAATATGATCTAAAGGATAAACAGAGGATACAGAATTTATTCAGATATAGAACTAAGATGAAATATGGGAAGTAAAGATATCAAACATGATGTCAATATTATGAATGTTGGCATTATGAGATTAATAATTCAAATAAATATTTGAAGGCAATTAAGTAAATGTTAAAAGGGAACACTTCCAAGTCTCTAATTTCTTTGAGTTTCATAGTGGCAACAATAAATACTATATGAATAAAAGAAAAAACTTTAAATGGGATGAGGATATTGTTAAAGTTTTAAATATATCCATGTGGATAACTAAAAACAGATTACAAAATACCCAAATTAGTAGGAAAAGTAGAGAGCTTCCAAACAATACTAAGAACAATGCAAATTGTAAAGCAAAAGAAAGGAAAAGCTCTTATAAAGAAAAACAATATTAAATGAAAATGGAAAGTAATATAAGAGGGGACTGACTAGATTTGAACAAAAAAACAGATTATGGTTCTTTGAAAAGAACAACAAAATTGACAAAAACTTTTGCCACTCTAATAACAACATCAACAAAAGAGATGACCATATAAACAAATTTTAAATTAATGTGGCCAGGCATGGTGACTCACACTTATAATCCTAGCACTCTGGGAGGCCAAGGCAGATGGATCACTTGAGCTCATGAGTTCAAGACCAGCCTGAGTAAGAGTGAGACTGTCTCTACTAAAAATGAAAAACAGAGACTGTCTCTACTAAAAATGAAAAACAGAGGCAAGAGGATTTCCTAAGTTCAAGAGTGTGAAGTTGCTGTGAGCTATAATACCTACTGAGGGTGACAAAGTGAGACTCTGTCTGAAATTATTTTTTTTTTGATTGAGAAAGCAGAGATACCCAGGAATGGGGTTAGAAATTAGAGATGAACATGAATAGCTTCCTAAAATAAATATTACTGTTAACTAAAATGAGTGATTATATAGACAAATATAAATTCCTGATACGATCTTAAGGTAGAGGAAACTTTAATAAACCAATAGCATTAAAATAAACTACCTAAAAAAGAAAGAACCACCACAATTGGACAGTTGTATGAATGAGTTGAATTAATTATTAGAAAATTCCTATATTAGTTAATGCTCAGTAGCATAGAAAATTATAGAAATGAATTTATTCTACAATGCTAACAAAAAGAAATGATAAAAATTAGAGAAAGCTGAAAGGAAGTAAAGGAGAGAGGGGAGGGAAACAGAGAGGAGGGAAATAAAAGGAAGAAGAGAAGATGAGAGAAGAGACCCCTGTAGGTCATTCTTGTTTATGAACATTGAATTTCATCCTGTAAAGCAGTTAACTTAATTTACTGACAGATTGGGCATTTTTCCTGCTCTTTATAAAATCTTATTTCCTTGGGAAGAATCCCTAATAAAATGATGTAAAAAGGCAGTGCTAGTATCAATGTTTTGTTCCTTCCTTAACGGAAATAATTCTTAAGTTTCACCATGAATTCTCATGTTTACTGTGATTGTTAGGTGTTCTTCTTTTATAATAAATTAAGAAAGTTCTCTTTTCAGCATAGTAAGAATTTTTTTAATCATAAATGAGTATTGCATTTTATCAAATGTTTTTCTGCAATTATGAGGTGATCAGATGATTTTTAATTCATTAATATCTTACTGTGCTGAATTTTATTGATACCATTCTTGGATTTCAGGCACAAATCCTACTTGAATATTTTTTATCTTTTCATATGCAACAAAGTACAATTTGCTAATTTTTTTTCTGTAATTTTATTATATTATAATGGGTGTCCCCAGGTGGATTTTGTAAGGACATTTTTTGCTTATCTATTGTGTCAGATATCAGAAGAGTATGCGTGAATTTTTTTTTTTTTTTGCTAATCAGCTTTTATTAGTATTTGTGTATTTACTGTGTGGTCCAAGATAACGCTTACTCTTCCACTATGTGACAGAAAGTAAAATTTTGCCTTTGATACAAGATTTATACTAGCCTTTTGAAATCATTGAATAATTTTTTTCTATCCTCTTAATTATTCTGAGTAAGATACAGAATTGCTATTCCTTGAAAGTGTGGTAAAACTTATAAGATTCTGGCTCAGAGTCTTTTAAAGAGAAAGACTTGCTTTCAGATTCAGTTTCTTTAATGGTTACTGGTTAACCATTAATCCATCCGTTCTATTTATTTTTTTATTTTTTATTGTTTGGGATTCATTGAGGGTACACTTAGGTTATACTGATTGTGTGTGTTAGGTAAAGTCCCTCTTGTAATTGTGTCCCACCCGCAAAAGGTGTGCCATACACCGTGACCCCCATCCTCCTCCTTCATCCTCTCTCCCCATCCCTCATTCCCCTACGCCTCACCTTGTATTGGATCAGATGGAGAATCCTCAAAGAACTCAAATTTTCTATTTATTTTTAAGTCAATTTCAATATACTATCATATTCTAGAAAATTATCTACTTTATCTAAGTTTTCAAATTTAATGGCATCATATTTTATTACTTTCTTAGGTTTCCTACATTTCTGTTTTTTCTATAGTTGTGTCTCATATTTTATTCTTGTAATAGGTTATGTCTTCCAAAAATGGCTACAGCAATATTTTCGTTCTCAGATACTCTTTCAGAACCTTGCCACTCCCCATCAATGTATAGCATATGTTTGCCTTCTCCAAAAACCTGGAAAGGACTTTGTGACTGCCTTAGTAGAATACAAGGGAATCAAACACCATGCTCTCTCTCCTGAAACCATAGCAAACATCTTCCAGCTGGCGCCCTCGACATTGTGGAGCCCTCCCTGTTTTTCCACCTAGATTCATGATCCACAGAACCTGTAAGCTGTTAAGCATGACAAACTTTTTTTATTTTTCATTCTAGTAAGTTTGGCAATCTTTTGTTAATCATAGTAACTGGAACAATTTTGTGTATTGCTTATTTGTGTTTGTATTTTGGAAAAGTTTTCTTAATTTTTATCTTTGAATTTCTTATGTTCCAACACTCTCTACTCTTATTCAAGGACACTAATTATGTACAAGTAAAATAAACTATCTTTCTATTATTTTCTCTCTGATCCTTTTAAGTAAGCTCTGGTTTCTGGCCTATTTTATTTTGCTCAATTTTCAAAAATCTGTCTTCTACATCCTTAAATATATTTTTGTACTGCCTCTTCTCCTTTTTTTTTTTGTTTCTGCTGTTTCTAACATAGCTATCTTTTACATAATGACTTAAGTCTCCTGTTTAATTTTTTTTTCCTAAACTCTTCTAACATATTTTTTCTATCTCTTCCTAAATTGTTTTTCATCTATTCTTTGTACTCTTGTCCCTATTCTTGGTGCAAAGAGGACTTTTTTTTTTTTAAGTTTATCCTCATTTATGTATTTGATTTCCAGGAACATATTTCTTCAATGTTTTCTTAGGCTTTGTAAAATCATTTTTCTGTTGTTCTTGTCATGATGAGTTTCTGTTTTTATATTTCAATGTTTTTCTCATGGTTCCTTGCATATTTCTTTATTATGGTTGTTCATTTCTTATGGGAGCCAGTCTCTCTTGGTTAGAACAGAGTATGGTTATAACGTGACCATTAGTCTGTGCAAGCCGACCAGCTGGTTTAGATCTATTACCTTGGAACACTCTCCCACCAACTTGCTAATCTGGGACTGTGTCTTTTGACTCAGCTATCAGAAGTTGTAGCCAATATCACAGATTCTTCTTCTGGTGATCTTGTGTATACTCCTTTTGAAATGACCTTCCCCCCCCCCCAATAATTACTCAATAGATTGCCTCTCGCAAGATTGCCTGCCTACTGCTCTTTAAGCCCAAACTTCTTACCACTTATTCATATCACATGGGACTCAGGAATATTCTGGAAAGCCATCTGTTGCTAAGATCAAGGATTGACAGTGTATGCTTTCATTAACCACCTCCTCATGGAGAGCTCCACACGATGATGGGGTCCACAGAAGCAACTTTATTTATGAAAAAAATATTTACTGAGAGGTCACTATATTCCAGGCCCTGTTCTAAGTCTTTGAAATGCAAAAAAACTCACCTTTGCAGATTTTACATTACTGGGGACAAAGGAAGGGGGAGTGACAATAAAATATAAAAATTATAAATTATATAATATAATAAAAAGTGATAAATACTTTGGGAAGAAATACAGAATGAAGGATTCAAGAGTGGTAGGAGATAAACAGGTTGAAATTTAAAATAGAATGGTATAAATTTCACCGCATTTGGCATCTACTCTTCATAGATTGTGGTTTGAGATTTTCTTCTCATTTGGTCTCTGTGCCCTTTGTTTTTTCAGAAAGGAGAGCGAAGCTGGTTTATCCTGATCCTTCTACCACTTCCAGTTAAATGTGTTTGTTTTATAAATTCCGATGATTTTTAATGTCACGTTCCTATCTGGTTTTTTGTTTTGTCCTCCATATGTGTGAATGGTGGAGAAATTCTTGAAATCCAACCGTTCTTTCCCCATCCTGAATCCAACTTGAATCCAAAAATCACACCATGACTCACATACTTCTTGCGAGTTCCTATGAACCTTAGCTAATTTATGACAAATGTTTGGAATTTTCTTTTGTGATTTTCCTTAGAAAAGTATTTTGAAGCAGTGGCACAGAAATGGCCGTATGAGAAAATAACCTTTTCTCCTTTCCTCCTATTTGGGTATGTAGGTACACTTATAGGAATGGTTATATTTTATTAAGATATGCTCATCATATTGCAAGATGAAAGCTACTTTCTTGTAGGTATAACTGGAGAGAAGTCTGACAGGAAATCAGGACTAAGAAGGGACCGCAATGTAACATTCAAGGGAAACTTTAATTTTAATTGTTCAGAGTGTCAAAGAGCTGTCTTTTTCTTTTTCTTTTTCTTTTTATTGAGACTGAGTCTCACTTTATCACCCTCAGTAGAGTGCTATAGCCTCATGGCTCACAGCAACCTCCAACTCCTGGGATTAGGTGATTCCCTTGCTTCAGCTTCCCAAGTAGCTGGAACTACAAGTACCCACCACAGTGCCCGGCTATTTTTTGTTGCAGTTTGGCCAGGGCCGGGTTCAAACCCGCCACCCCCAGTATATGGGGCCAGTCCCCTACTCACTGAGCCACAGGTGCCTCCCTGTCAAAGGGATTTCTTAGTGGTGCAATTTGGATGTCACAAACCAAGTGAAGGGGACCTAAGAATGAGAGAGTTCCCAGCCTCTGACTCTTATTTTCTAGTAGTTTAGCCAAAGAGATCTGACCAAACAACTGTTACAATGGTGGTTCAGGATTCCTAAGATCTGATCTGAAGAACAGAAACTGACACTCAAAGAGAAAAAGAATTAAAGACAGAATTATGGAGCTTAGTCAATATTTAAGTCTCTGGTTCCAGAAGCCCAACTATATCCATTTATTAAAAAGGATACGTGAGTTAGTGGATTCTTATTGTTTCAGTTCTGTCACCTACATCCAAGATTCTTGACTACAGCACAAGGAATGAAGGGATGTTCTATACTTGAACTAGAGATTTAAAGGAGGATGTTTGAATGCCTATGTATTAGTGAAGGTTCTGTTTCTTTATTAGTTCTAGAAAACCTGGTAAACAATGGGTCAACCAAACACAAATTTATCTCACATGAAAAGAAGTCTGGGATGGAGAGCACCCAGCACAGATAGGTCTAAAACAGTGTTTTTCAACCTTTTAATCTCATTTTATTTAAATCATGTTGATCAAAAAAAGAGTAAAAAAAAAAGAATATACTTACTGTGCTTTGAACTTCTTTTGACAATAATTTAATTAGTGATTTTAAAAAAATTTCTTGGCACACCTAAGATCTTCTCAAGGCACACCAGTGGAAAATCACTGGTCTAAGGGCTATACCTCAAGAATCCAGACTATTTCCATCTTTCTGCTATCCTTAGTATAAGCTCTTGCAACTCTGGCCTCATGTCCATAGTATATTGTAGGTCAGAGGTGGGGAACCCACAGCCTAAGAGCACATGTGGCCTGCTAGGTCTTTAAATATAGCCTTCTGAATAAATCCAAATTTTACACACAAATACTTTTTTATTTATTAAGACATTTTAGCTTATCTTTTGTATTTTTTTTTTAAATGAATGTATTTAAAGGCTGGCCCAGTGACTCATGCCTGTAATCCCAGCACTCTGGGAGGCCAAGGCAGGTGGATTGCTTGAGCTCAGGATTGCTTGACTAGCCTGAGCAAGAGCAAGACCCCATCTCTACTAGAAATAGAATAACTAGCTGGTTGTGCTGGCAGGCACCTATAGTCCCAGCTACTTGGGGGGGCTATGGCAAGAGGATTTGAGGTTGTTGTGAGCTGTGATGCCATCTACCCAGGGAGATGGAGTGAGACTCTGTCTCCAAATTTATTAATTAGCTAATTAATTAATTAAATGTATTTAAAATACCAAAGAATAAAATAATTTTCTACAAAATAATCCTCCTAGGCTGGCTGACACAATTAGAACATTAGTGAGCCATACAGGCTAAACTAACGGCTGCTACACTCATAATTAGTTCTAACTTCCCCCAAATAACTAGTACCACTACTGCGTGAGGCTGGTTGGTGAGAGTTTATGGAAGTCAAACATGCCAATCTGTTATCAGCTTTTGACTGTGGTGCATCGTATTTCTACTTAAAGTGGAATTTATAAATAGTTCTGTAGCTCAACAGTATTTTTTATTTCTGTCTGCTTAACAGCCCATCATGTCAAAGAAGAACAAGAGAATGCTAAAAGAATAAAATACATCTTTTTAATGAGGATTAGGAATTCCAATATTATCTTGTTTCTGCTAAAGACAAGATGATTTACTTGCTTTGTAATACTGCAATATCAACACTGGAGAAATTCAATGTTCATCAGCAATATAACATTCATAAGGACCACAGATATTTTAAATTAGAGGGAGAGGTGCAAAAGATTGTATTGCAGAAATTAAAAGATGAAAATCAAAAACCAAGACAATTCTTTCATGCAGCAATAAGACCTGCAAATAAAGTCATGGAAGCACTTTATAAAGCGGTTTATATACTCTAGAAAAAAGAGAAGGCATTCAGTGATATAGAAATTGTATAAGAATGCTTTTGTCAAAGTGGTAGGATGTTTTAGACCCCAATAGTGTTTCAATGTACAAACAACTGCCTCTTTGAAGGAGAACCAGAGCTGATCAGCAGTATGAATTAAGCTTCAACTTACCAGAACTTCATGCAATACATCAAAATGAAAACAAGTATTATTCAATCACTTTTGAAGTATCAACTGATACTGCTGACTCAACAGAGGTTTCATTCTTCATTCAGGTCATAACAGAAGATTTTCTTTGCTAGGAAGAGTTGCTTGGGGACTCTTGCAAACATAACACAAGGAACAGACACCTTCAACAACTTTCAAGATAAATATCATGAAGTTGGACTGAATTTGGTGAATTTACTGAGTATGCACACAGATGGTGGACTTTCTGTGACAGGAAAACATTGAAAGATTTATTGCACAGATTTAAAAAAACAAAGTATTAACAGATCCAGATGCTCTCATTTATTTTCATTGTCTCTTGAAAAATGTCAATGCTAAAAAGCTACTATTTTCAGTGACACTTTGCAAGGAGTTATAAGTATTTTTAACTATGTTCACCCAAATGCAACATGGTATTAAGAGTTTTGTAGCATGCTAACGTTGAATGAAGTTTTCAGTGTGGATTTGCCTTATCATCTAAAATATGTGGGCCATCACAGGGACAGGTATTAGCCAAAATTTTATCCCTGTGAGAACAGATGGATATATTGTATGAAGAACACAATCAGCAATATGAATTATTGAAAGAATATTTCTATAGGAATGCAGCATTTCTGTGTAATAGCATGTCAAATCAAAATGACTTAAATGTCTCTTTAAAAGGTAAAAATAAATGTATGTGTGTATATATATAGTTTTAAAAAGCTATCTGTTTTCAAAACACTGCTTTAAAAGAAATTTTGGATGAATATTTTTCTCAGTTAGAAAGGGTCATTGATGAGCAGAATGATATATGTAATTTATCTGAAGAATACACAGCTGTTACAGACCTATTAAAAGGAGAATACAAAGAAAGGTTCACTGACTTTGAGAATCATGACATCACATTCAAATTATCACCTCAGCCACACCTAGTTGATATCACCGAAGTGCCTAAAGAACTACACAGATGGAGTTGATTGAGCTTTCAGTAGCTGACTTTTTTTTTTTTTGAAACAGAGCCTCAAGCTGTCACCCTGAGTAGATTGACATGGCATCACAACTCAGAGCAACTCCAACTCCTGGGCTCAAGCAATTCTCCTGCCTCTGCCTCCCAAGTAGCTGGGATTACAGGCACCCGCCACAGCACCTGACTATTTTTTGGTTGCAGCCGTCATTGTTGTTTGGCGGGCCCGGGCTGGATTCGAACCCGACAGCTCAGGTATATGTGGCTGGCGCCTTAGCCGCTTGAGCCATTTTAAAGTCATTGTTCTAAGAAAGATCCCATTTGAAATGTGGAAAGATGCAGTAAAACCCCCATGCCTTTATAGCAACACGCCTGAAAAATGCTTTCTTACTTTTCAATTATTGCTACAAATCAACATTATCCTTCCTAACCCAAATCAAGATGCCTTTAAGGGCACAAATGACTGATACCAATCGAGAGGATCAACTGAAACTGTGGATCTCCATGCTTCAACCAAATATTCAAATGTTTTCCAACAAAAAGCAGACACAACAAAGTCAATAAAAGTTTTCATTTTTTGAAACTATTAAGTACAGAGTAATTACATTTTTACAAAATAAAGTACATTTCTAAGTACATCTAATTGAAGTTTCTTGAATGCAGCCTTATTTGATTAAAGCTAAATTAATGTGGCCTGCCAACATGAATAGGTTCCCGACCCCTGTTCTAGGTAAAAAAGAAAAGGAAGGAATTGGAATTCATTACTTTCCATTATCTATAACTTCATCACAAGACCTTCCTAGCTACAAAGGAGTTTGGAAAACTGAGCTTTTGCCTTTCTAGATTTCATAGTAAAATTGGGATGTGGTTGAAACCTTAAGAGACAGGTGGTGGTAACAGTAAGTAAATGAGAGTAAGGCAAAATCCAAGGGACAGAGTTTTTTCTGCTCATCAGCTGTCTTCTCAGCTGAAAGATCCTCCTTTCAGCCAACTTTGGCAATTCCTAGGGCAGGACGTGGATTGAGGGTGCTCTTGCTATTAGGGGAAGTGATAGTTGCAAATATCATTCATATAATTTTATTTATTATTCCTTAAATGCAGGGGGAAATATAGGAGTCACAAGGGAAATTATTGCTAAACTGACTCCATAAAATTGGAAAACTTCTCTATAGATATACATATAGAGAGAGCAATGCATATAGTAACTTTAAAAGTAATATAGAGTAGTAGTAGTATAGTATATATTCTATATGTTGTATTGTTAGGCCTAGCTGGCCTAGGCTAAGACAAAAAGGTGTCAGGCCTATGCTATAATGGAAAAATACCAGTTAACTCCTGGCAAATTTCTGGACTACAAGCTTTCAAAAAAAAGAAAATGAAATAAGTCTAGTTAACTCCCAAGATAGATGGGAAAGTATTAATTAATTTCTTGCTTCTAGTTCACTCCAAGTTTCTTGCTTGGCTAACTCCTTGGGAAATAGACTGGGAGGTACCAACTATTCCTGGACTAACTTTTAAACAATACCAGGTGAGAAATACTGAAACTAAAATATATGGGGAAAAGTACTGAAACTAAGATGTACAGGGGGAAAATATTAAAACAAAGATATATGCCATATGACTAACTAAAAAATTCTGCTTCTGTACAATGCTTGCTTGCTACTCTACCCAGATGCACCTGGGCACCCTGCGTGCCAACCAGGATGTAGACCAAGCCTTAAAAACCCGACCCCTTAAGCACTCAGGGCTGCTCTCAGAAACCCCATGTTGGGATACTGAAGCAGTCACTGGCTGGCTCTTCAATAAAAGGATTCCTCTTTAAATTCAATTTGTTTGACAGTGTGGTCTTTGTGGGCACAACAGTATACTACACACATACACTTGCACAAAGACTAATGATCAACCATGAAAAAATATTAGTTACACAAACAATAGGTTATTTTCTTTATTTGCAAAGATATCCTAAAATTATTAATAAAAAGATAATCAATTCAGTATCAAAGTTCACCTAAAGGATATAAACAGGCAGTTCCCAGAAAAGGAAACCAAAATAACCTCCCCAAAACTAAAAAGATAATCACAATACTCATAATTACAGAACTACAGTAAAAATGTGCTTGCTGAGACCTGCTTCCTAATGCATTTCTTCTCTTAGAGCTTCCAGAACAATAAATACCTTGGTTTTCCTCCTGTCTCACTGTTCTCTTTATCTCGGTCTCTGCTGGCTTCTCCTTTTTTCCCTGGCCTCTTCTCTAAATGTTGGAGTGCCCCAGGAATCAGTCCTTGGTCCTTTTCTCTTTTCTTTATACACTCATTCCCTTGGGAATCTCTCTCAATCTCACAGATTTTAAAAATACAGTCTGATGACTTTAAAATATGTATTTCTAGCCCAGACCTTTTCACTAAATTCCAGATTCAGACACTCAGTTACTTGCTCAACATCCCCAGTTGCGTGTCCAACAGCTGTCTTAAATTCAAAATTTCCAAAGCTTCACTCCTGGTCTTCAACAACCTCCCGGACCCGCTCCACTCACAGCCATCTGCACTTTATTTGAGGATGCCTCCATCCTTTCAGTTGATCATGTTAAAGGCCTTGGAACTACCCTTGATTCTCATCTTTCTTTTACATCCCTCATCCAATCTGTCAATGAATTCTCTTGGCTCTATTTTCATCTCACTTCTTTATCATAAAACTTTTCGTGGATCACTTTTTTTCCCTTGTGTTCATAATTCTTTTATATGGGGGGGAGTTAATATAAGGTTACATCATTGTGTTTGTAAGGTAAAGTCCAGGTTATAGTTGTATCCTTCACCCAGAAGTGTCCCAAATATACCTACATGGTACCCCAATAGATCGGAACTAGTTGAACCCCCTTTCTCCTTGAATCCTTGAATTTAACTGTATTTTTCTTTCATGTGGGTCTGTAGTTGTTAATCTAAGAGTTTCAACTTAGTATCGAGTACATGGCATGCTTGATTTTACATTCTTGAGATGCTTAGGAGAATGTTCTCCAAATCCTTCCAGGTAAATACAAAAGATACAAAGTCTTCATCTTTATATGGCTGAATAGTATTCCACAATATATATACCGCAGTTCATTAATCCATTCATGGGTTGATGGGCATTTGGGTTATTTGGGTTGATGGGCATCTTTGTGATTGTGAACTGAGCTGTTATAAACATTCTAGTAGGAGGCGGAGCAAGATGGCGGAGGAGATGCACCCCTGAGTCAACTCTCCTGGTGATTTCAGGTGAGAGTGGGCTTATTGCATCTCTTCCGCGTGGCATCCTTGCACGGATAAGCAGCACAGGGCGAGCAGCAAAGAGGGGAATTGTTGGATTGGAAGTATAGTTCAGAACCACCGTGTCAGCCAGAAAAAACTCAGGGCAGCAGCTGAAATGGCTCCATCTGCGCCCTGCGGCATCAGGTCCCAGGCCCGCGCCCTGAAGCGCCAGGTCGTGGCTGGCATCCTGAGAGACAGAAACCAATCCTTCCTCAATGAAAGGCTCCTGTACCCAGTTCGTAGGGAGTTTGTGTGTCTCGCAGAGAGTGCAGTGAGGCGTGGACTCCCAAGCTGAATTTAGCAG
>CAUYQV010050288.1:0-13151 GCA_963574575.1 Galagoides demidoff
CCTGCCAAACAACAATGATGGCTGCAACCAAAAAATGGCCAGGCGTTGTGGCGGGCGCCTGTGGTCCCAGCTACTTGGGAGGCGGAGGCAGGAGACTCGCTTGAGCCCAGGAATTGGAGGTTGCTATGAGCTGTGATGCCATGGTACTCTACCCAGGGGGATAGCTTGAGGCTCTGTCTCCAAAAATAAATAAATAAATAAATAAATAAAGTAGTTGACTGGTGTTTCATAGATTGGAAAGTACATTTCACCACATGTTATTTATCCATACAATAGGCCTAGGTCTTTATGTTGACTATGTTGACTAGTTTGTTACAGTCCCTTAGATGGTCAGCTTATAAAGGCTCTACTGTACTTGAGAATAGGTGATTTATAAAAGGCTGAAATTTATCTTCTTATAGTTCTAGAGGCTAAGAAGTCCAAGATGACAGCACCAGCATGATCAGTTATGTTGTGAGGGCTAATCTCTGCTTCCAAGATGGCACCTTGCTGCTACATCCTCTGGAGGGGAAGAACATAGCATCCTCACATGGCTGAAGCACAAGCTGACAAAATGATGTATGAAGCCTCCCTCATAAGGTCTTTAATCCCATTTGTAAAAGTAGGAGCCCTCCTAATGTAATCACCACTGAAAGGCTTCACTTCTTAGTACTCTCACGTGGCAACACCTAAATTTGGGAGAGGCCATTTTCAAACTATAACACTGCCTTTCAGGAAGTCCTTCTGAAACTGACCCCAAATTTTCAGACTGAATTAAGAGCTCTAGGGCAGAAGCCTCCACCATAAGAGACCATAATGGGGCCCTATGCTGCTTGCTTAATGTATGTCCTGCTTAGGTTGCCCCAACCTTGTTATCTCTTTGTTTTCAGAGGTACCATATGTGTTCTCTGGGATTATACCTGTCTGTGTGCACCCTGGCTCTCATAGCACTTCAGTTTACCTACCAGATTTGTTCTGTGCCTAAGGTCAAGGAAGAAAACTTAATATAGAAATACATGGAGGAATTCATGTAACTTTCTAAGACAACCTTTATGACTAATGGGCTTTGTTTTAACCGGTTAAATCTAGTCTACCTGGAATGTGTAACTGAAACCAATATAGTAGATTGGACTCACCTTGCTATGTGAAGGCTTACTGATAATTTTGCTATAAAGATGACTCAGCCCCAAGGGAGTAGACTTTTCAGAGGAATGATAACATAGCAGACATGAAAGTGCTTATCATTAGAAAGTCTTACTCACAAGGCTGATTCTTGGCTAGTGTCTGGAAACACAGCTTGTAAACAATTCTCCACACTATTAAAAGACCTTCCCTGAGTGGCTTACAGTGCATAAACTGTACAAACAATGTAGTTTATGCTAAACACCTGATTTAATTCTAGGAGTCAGAATTATGTATGTGCCACAGCCCTTAATTAAAACTTGGGTGCTGAGTCTGTCATGAGCTTCCTTGGTATGCAACACTTCTCCCGTTATATCCCTACCTATTCATTGCTAGAAGAATCGTGTGCATCTTGTATAATTCAACTGGGGAAAGATTCTTGGGAGTTTGTGCCTAGTTTTCTTTGGACTTCACTCCTTGTATCTTTCCTTTTTCTGAATTTGCTTTCTATCCTTTAAATATAATAGACTATAACCGAGGCATAATTACTTCTGAGTCCTGTAAGCCCACGTAGGGAAGTAGTCTTGAGGACCACTGACTCAATCAGCAAATAGAATTATCCTCTCTATTTTTATGGATGAGAAAAAATGGAGAATCAGCTTTGCTTCCATCGTCAACAGATCAAAGTTTGGAGTTGGAACATGAACTCGAATCGGACTCTGAAAATCTTATGTGCTTTTTATTATGCCCAAATCCCTTCTTGTACGTAGAGATGTCAAGATGTCAATTTGTAGTCTTTTAATATAATGCAACTGTATATTAATGCACATCCTTCCATTTCCCTGTTGCCACTATTTCCATTTTTTTCTTTCCAGAGATAAGACAACTAATTATCAGGGCACAAAGAAGAAGGCCTATGATTAGTCGAAAGGAAAGAAACTAAATTTTCTGAATACTGAATGATGAAAATTACATAACTCCTCACAACCAATGTCTCAATAATACACATTATGATTTCTGTTTTTCAGTGTTACAAAGTAAGGATAAGAAAAAATAATTAAACAGCCTAAGAACATATAACTGGTAAATAATGAAGCCAGAACTTACATCTAAATCTGTGTGACCCCAATGCCTGTGCTTTGACCACTACGCTGAGTTGCTACTTCCGACTCAATAGCAATCAAAACAAGTAAATGTAAACAACGATGGCACGCTATTTTTGGCCTATCAAATTTCAAAGTTACATAATCCTAAAAGCTGTCAATCTTAGCCAGGGAGCAGTGAAAAAGCCAGAATTATTGATGACTAGAAGAAAAGTTCATTGCTACAAGCATTCTGGAGGACAATTTGTCAATATGATAATGCTATTTAATCAAGTAATTTTACACATGGGAAAATATCAGACATGTGCATATGGATTTGTATTCAGCTTTTTGATCAAAATCTTTCTGTCAAAGAACATCAGAAAAAAGGCTTAAATGCAAGTCAATAATGGGTTGGTTAAAATAAATTATAACACATACACACAATGTCATAACATGTAGCCATTAAAGATAACAATTATTGTCATGTGTTTGTTTTTAATGTTTGTGTTATCAGTGCACATGATTTAAAAATCAAATCTATATGAAAAGGTATTTATTGAAAACTCTTCTACTACTCCCCCTCCGTAATTTTTTTATATACCTAAATAATTTATATATACATATATAAAGGCTATCTATATCTATCTTACTCTCACCACACCTATGCAAATAACCCCTTTCTTAGTTTCTTTTGAATCTTTTCAATGTTTACTTTTACAAATAGAAATTAATGTAAATATATATATGTATATTACGTTCTGTTTTTTTTTTTTTTTTTAAGGCAGAGTCTCAGTCTGTTGCCCAGGCTGGGGTACCATGGCATCAGCCTCGCACACTAGCTTATAGCAACTTCAAACTCCTGAGTTCAAGTAATATTCCTTCCTTAGCCTCCCAAGTAGCTGGGACTATAGGCACTCACCATAATGCTGGGCTAATGTTTCTATTTTTAGTAGAGATAGGATCTCACTCTTGGTCAGGCTAGTTTCAAACTGAACTCAAGAGACCCTCACACTTCAGCCTCCCAGATTGCTAGGGTTACAGGTATGAGCCACGGTGCCCAGCTACATTACTTTTTTATATATCCCTCTTTCTTACTCAAAAGGGAGAAAATTATCTATATTGATTTGTTCTTGTTTTTTTTTTTTACTTGACACACATATTTGGGAGACTTTTCTAATAAACAGAGAGCTTCTTCATTTTTTTTTTTTTTTGAGACAGAATTTCACTATGTCACTCTTGGTAGAGTGCCATGGCATCACAGCTCACAGCAACCTCAAACTCCTGGGCTTAAGTGATTCTCTTGTCTCAGCCTCCCAAGTAGTTAGGACTACATGACTGTTTTGTTGTTGTTGTTGTTGTAGTTGTTACAGTTGTTTAACAGACCTAGGCCAGGTTTGAACCCACCAGCCTGGTGCGTGTGGCCCGAGACCTACTCACTGAGCTATGGGCGCTGAGCCAGCTTCTTCATTTTTTAAAAATTGCATAGTATTCAGAGATGGTTACTTGTGTTGTTTTTAGTCTTTTAATATTTTTTTTCTTTTGAGATAGTCTTACTTTGTCACCCTCAGTAGAGTGCTGGCGTGTCATAGCTCACAGCAACCTCAAACTCTTGGGCTTAAGTGATTCTCTTGCCTCAGCCTCCAAGAAGCTGGGGCTATAGGCCTCCACCACAACACCTGGCTACTTTCTTAGATACAAGGTCTCACTCTGGCTCAGGCTGGTCTCCAATCTGTGAGCTCAGGCAATCCATCAGCCTCAGCCTCCCAGAGTACTAGGATTACAGGTATGAGCCGCTGTGCCTAGCCTAGTCTCTGACTATTTTAAACAAAGTTGCAAGGAATGCCTTCAAATGTAGCTTGTTTTGTATGTGTGCTATTGAAGCAGTGGGATAAATTCCCACATGTGAAATTAGTGCTCAAAAGGTAAAAACATTTGTAACTTTGATAGATATTGCCAAATTGTCCTCATAGGGGCTTGCCCATTTTATGACCTCACGAATTTTTTTTTCTTTTTTCTTTTTTGCAGTTTTTGACCAGGGCCACGTTTGAACCCACCACCTCTGGTATATGGGGCCAGTGCCCTACCCCTTTGAGCCACAGGCACCGCCCCATGAAAAATTTTTAAGAATGCCTGTTGTAAAACTTTTTGAATGCTTTTGCCAAACTGAGAAGTGAAAAATAGTACTTTGGATAGTTTTATTCCTCATTTTTTAATCCATATTGTGAGTACGATTTGGCATGTTTTTGTATGTTTGGGAGTCATTTGTGAAGGTTATTTTGTGTGTGTGTGTGTGTGTGTGTGTGTGCGCATGCCCTTTGTATTAGTAAGTGTATTCAACAGAAACAGAACCAATAGGATGTGTGTATATACGCATGCACTTGTGTGTGTGTGTGTGTCTATATAGAGAAAGGGAAATCCATTTTAATTAATTGATTTGATGATTGTTGTGAATTGCAAAATTGTTGTGAATCTTCAGAATAGGCTGACAGAGTTGAGACCTGGAGAAGAGCTGATATTGCACCTTGAGTACAAAGGTAGTGTGGAGGCAGAATCTCTGCTCCTTGGGGTTCTTCAGTCTTATTTTCTCTTCAGGCCTTCAACTGATTGAATGAGGCCTACCTACCATACAAGGGTATTTTCTTATTAAAAGTCTACTAATTGAAATGTTAATATCACCTAAAATATACCTTCAGAGAAATCTAGGCTGGTGTGTGACCAAATATCTGAGTACAGTGGCACAGACAAGTTGACACATAAAACTAATCATCATACCTTCTGTTCATTTTTTAAAAATTGGATTGCTGATCTTATTTTATCCATCTTGAGGTGTTCTAAATATATCCACTTACATCCAGAAGAATAAAATTCTAATTCTAGAATTTCTTTTAGTCTGATTTGGGTTGCATATTTTCACCAGTTCATCATGTGTTTTTGAGTATTATATCTTAGGTCACGTAGAAAGTTGTGGTCTTTGTTTTTGCATTGTGTATGTATGCAATTTTGAGTCATAGAATAAAGGTCTTTTGTAAACCAAGCTTATAAAATAGTTCCACTATGTTTTCTTCTGCTATTTTATAATTTATATATCATACATATTCCTTTCTTAAAATGTGTACATGTTTTTAGCACCCTTTGTGTTAGGTAATTGCTTCAGAAAAACCCTTTCCCCAGAAAGTCCTTTCCTGCTTTCAACAGACCAAGACTAGCTGTCTCTCTCAAAGTTATAGCTCCTTTCCAAGCACAGGGAGTTGCCCTCTAAACAACAGGGAGTGGCCTGCTTATCTCATCTCCCTGTCCCATTTACCCACTGAAAATTTCGAACTTATGGCCCACCTCTAACGACTCTTCCCACCAGAGCAGTAACTCCTATTGGCTATCCTACCATCCTGTCATCATTCTGAGACTTCCCCTAACCGAACCTACATAAGGGTAAGCTTTTCTTTTGACCCTCCCTTTTTTCTTCTTTCTCCTTTTTTCACTCTCCTCTTCTCTCTCCCTCTCTCTCTCCTTCTCTCTCCTCTTCACTCACTCCTCTTTTTTCTCCTCTTTTCTCTTCTCTTTTCTCTCCTCCTTAGTGCTGCTCTGCAGCATTCCTCCCCCGCCAATAAAAACCTTTTGTCCAAGCCTTGGTCGTCTGTGAGATCTCTGCTGGTCAAGTGCCACCCTTTCACTTTGTATATATCTTGACATATGTATACGATATATCCACATATATATCTTAATATATATGATGTCATATGTGTATATCATATGTTTTCTTATATATTTTACTATATATGTACCCACGTGCATGTGATATATATACATAATTTGGATTTTTTTCAGTTTCTCATGGTTTAAAGTATGAGGAGGTATATATGATAGTTACTTCTATATATCAAATTGACTAGGTCACAGGGTGCCCAGAAATTTGATTAAGCATTACTATTGATCCAGGATTCCATGACTCAGGGCTAGATAGGGAGCCCCCCATTCTCTAGGCCCAGGTGAACTCAAGTCAGACCCACATTTCCAGGCACAAGCAGACTGCCTTTTTGGGGACACACCCTCTGGGCTCCTGGGTAGGAGCACACACCCTTATCTAAGGTGACCAGACGTCCCGCTTTTGGTGGAACAGTCCTGATTTTTAACGATTTGTCCTGCATCCCACAGTATTTTTAAAAAGTCCTGATTTTTGGGCTCAGTGCCTGTGGGTCAAGTGGCTAAGGCGCCAGCCACATACACCTAAGGTGGCAGGTTCGAATCCAGCCTGGACCTGCCAAACAACAATGACGGCTGCAACCAAAAAATAGCCGGGCGTTGTGGTGGGCACCTGTGGTCCCAGCTACTTGGGAGGTGGAGGCAGGAGACTGGCTTAAGCCCAGGAGTTGGAGGTTGCTATGAGCTGTGAAGCCACAGCACTCTACCCAGGGGGATAGCTTGAGGCTCTGTCTAAAAAAAAAAATAAATAAAGTCCCGATTGTTGGAAAAAATGCATGACAAGCTAGGGAACAGTGGGAGAATGGGAAGGGAATGTATTGGCTGCTGAAAAGGTTAATGTAACTCCATTTGGGAATGAAGAGGTTGATGTAACTTCATTTGGAAATGAAAAGGCTAATGTAAACTCCCTATTCCCCTCCTGGGCAAGGTATCAGAAGGAGACTGGCTCCCTCCCTTGCTTCTAGGCAAGGACAATTAGCTCAGCAGGAGCCAAACTGTCTGGAACAAACAAGTAGGCCGCCCCAGAGTAAGGTGACAAGACATCCTGCTTTTGGCAGGACAGTCCCAATTTTTAACAATTTGTCCCATGTCCTGCGGCATTTTAAAAAAGCCCTGATTTGGGGAAAGAATGCACGACAAGCTAGGGAACGCAGGAGAACAGGAAGGGCATATACGGTTTTCGGCTGCCATGTGGCTATTTTGCCAGGATATGCATTTTATATTATTTTTGTTAATTTTATAATGTTAAACTTTAAAAATAACAAATAATTGTTGAGAACTGATTATTGAGAACTGCTTATCAAAGTTTGCATTGTTGTCAGGCTCCTCCCCCCAGGCCCTGCCCCCCAATGGTGTCCTGCTTTACCAATGTTAAAATCTGGTCACCTTACCCTAATTCCTTCTCAGGGACAAAGACTGTAAAATCCTCTAGACTTAAGACCCTTGGATAAAAGAGCCCACATGGAGACTCTAGAGGGAGTTCTTCAGTTCCTTTCCCCCTTCCAGAAGCTCTGGTGGTGCTTTTTACTACTTCTGTATTCCTTTCTAACTTCTTCTTTTTTTTTTTTTTTTTTTTTTTTTTTGAGACAGAGCCTCAAGCTCCCTGGGTAGAGAGCTGTGGCATCACAGCTCACAGCAACCTCCAACTCCTGGGCTTAAGCCAGTCTCCTGCCTCAGCCTCCCAAGTAGCTGGGACCATAGGTGCCTGCCACAATGCCTGGCTATTTTTTGGTTGCAGCTGTCATTGTTGTTTGGCAGCCTGGGCTGGATTCCAATCTGCCACCTTGGGTGTACGTGGCTGGTGCCTTAGCCACTTGAGCCACAGGCACTGAGCCTCCTTTCTAACTTCTAAAAAAAGTCCTATCTTACCACTGATTTATGGTCCATGTGTTCATTCTTCCAATCCCTGAGACCAAGGACCTAGTGAAGAGCAAAATTCCGGTATCATCTCTCTCATTCCACACACACACACACACTTTGCACATAATTTGTTTTCTGGAAAATCTTGAGTAATATAGCATGGATCCAACTTTTTTAGTTCTGGTGACTAAACAATCATTCCAACATCATTTACTGAAAAGTTCAACACATCTTTTCTTATGGTTTAATTTTTCATATGAATTTTAGAATAACTTCTGGTTCCAAGGTGGCAAAAGTAACTTAGCATTTTTTTAAGATTGTAATGGTGACTTATGAAAATGATAATGTTATGTTTTTCACATTCTGTGGCATATCTTTCAGTTTTGTTCATGTTTACTTTTTTGTCCTTCAGGAGTGCTTTGCAGTGAATTTTCTTAACATTTTAGCCCCTTTCATGCTTTTAAGTAACTTACTTTTTATAGTTGTAGTCTATTCTTTCATTTATATATTTTAATAGGTTTTACATATGAAGGTTTTTGATTTATTTACACTATTGTTTATAGTGTCTTTGGTTTTATAGCTATACAAAGATATAATTTAGTATAATAATTTCTCCTTTTTGTTTCTGTTTTTAATATCTCTGATTATTTTTACTAGTTGCATTTAGCTGCACTGGGTAATGACTTCAGTATCATGTTCAATAGAGATTGTGTTAGTAGATATCCTGGCCTTACTTTTTAATGAGAATGCATTAGTGTTTTCTCATTAAAGATGAAGATTGTCTTTTCAACTGTGATCATATAAAATCACAGCAAGAAAGTAATTATCAATTCCTGTTTCATAGAATTTTTTTTTAAATCAGGAATTGTGTTGAGTTTTATTTAGTTATCCACCTTCTGTGAAAATGATTATGTAACCTTTTCTCTGTTTAAACTTATTCATTTGATGGATTATATTAACATATTTCTTAATATAAAATCTGAGTTACATTCCTGGAATAAACCAAACTTGGCTATAACGTAGTTTTTTAAGGTGCTGTTGGATCCTCTTTGCTAACATTGTATTTATGATTTTCATAAATTTTGGGCCTATGGTTTTCTTTTGGTGTTCAGTCTTCATCCTATTTTGAGATAAACTTTGTACTAAGTTTATGAAAAAGTAGAATTTAACTTTTGTACATTCTGTACCACTTAAATTTTTAAAACTGGCTGTTTTTAGTGATCTGGTGGGATTTCCTTACAAAAACTTCTAGGTCTGATATTTTTATTAAAGAGGAGTTCTTTAAGAATTCTTTCTATTTTTTTCTTTGAATACTGAAGCATTTGTAGATTAGCTTTGGTAAATTTTGGTTTGGGTTGAATTTATCTATTCCATCTGAGTTTTTAATTGTATTTTCATGTACTTGTAAATAAATCTATATATGATTTTTTTTTTGCACTTTTTGGCCAGGGCTGGGTTTGAACCTGCCATCTCCGGCATATGGGGCCAGCACCCTACCCTTCTGAGCCACAGGTGCCGCCCCATATATATATTATTTTTTTAATTCCTCCTTTTTCTGTATTACCTCCTTGTTATTTCTTATTTTTTCATTTTATTTTCCTCCTTTTTTCTTATTAAGGCATGCTTTTCTGGTGGTATTTGGTTGTTGATTTTTTTTTTCAAAGAAATAAATTTGGGTTTTGGATGGATTGATTCCATTGTTTTTTGTTTGTTTGTTTTTGTTTTTATTAATTACCCCTTCTGATATCCTTTCTTCTTTTTACCTTGAGTTTATTTTGGTTTTTGTAGTTTCAATTTTTATAGACATCTTTTCATTCTTTATTCTTTATTGTACTATAGTATTTAAAACTGTGGATTTGTTTCTAGTCATCATTTTAATTGTATTGCACAGATTCTTAAATATAGTCTTTTTGATTTTACTATTTCCTCAAAAAGCTATAATTTCTGTTTGTACTGTCCTTTGATAAAAGAATTGTATGTGACAGAGAGGTATGTGTGTTTTAATTTATGGATGGAAGGGTAGTTTGTTGATTACATTATTTTTACTTTCCAATTGTATGATATCATAATAGAATATCTGTATCAATTGTGTTCCTTAAGAATTCATTTATATTGTCCTATTGACCAAATATAGGGTCAATATTCCTGGAGCATTGTGGTCAATTAAAAAGAAGATACATTCTCTATTATTGAACTGCTGAGTTCAGTATATATCCATCAAATTTTGAACGTCTTTATTCTTACTGATTTTATGTTCACTTGCTCTGTGTTGGAGTTAATTTGATGAACTAAAGTCTTATGTTATTAATGTATTCTATAACAATTGTCATCCCCTCTTTCTTTTAAAATGTCTATTTAGTGACTATTTTTGAGATCTTCCACCTTGAAAACCCCGTTATACTCTCATCTTCCTTGAAATTCCTGCTTTGGCTTCTTTATGGCTCTGCTGATTTCAATTGCATTGTTTGCTGAATTTACCGATACTTTGAATTTGTAATTTTCTTCTTTTTCTTAGTTTCAATGAAAATATAGTTTACTAGTTTGTTCCCATTCTCTTTTTTGGTTTATCTTCTTTCAAGGAGAAGAAGAATTGGGTGAGATAACATTTCCCCATAAGAATCCTATATCTGTCGAAAGTACAACCTGCAAAAATCTTCTCCCATTCTGAAAGTTGTCTCTTTGCTTTACTTACTATGCTCTTGGCTGTACAGAAGCTTTTTAGTTTGATCAGGTGCTAGTAATGTATTTTTGGTGTTTCTTCAATTGCCTGGGGGTTCCTCCTCATAAAATATTCTCCCAGGCTGATTTCTTCAAGTGTTTTCCCTGCACTCTCGTCTAGTATTTTTATAGTTTCATGTCTTAAGTTTAATCTTCTATCCAATGAGAATCAGTTTTGTTAATGATGAAACAGGGGGGTGCAGTTTTAGTCTTCTACAGGTCACCAGCCAGTTCACCCAGCACCATTTGTTAAATAGGGGGTCTTTCCCCCACTGAATGTTTTTGATAGGCTTTATCAAAAATCAAATGAAGATAAGTAGCTGGGTTCATCTCTTGGTTCTCTATTGTGTTCCATATATCTTCCTCTCTGTTTTTGTGCCAGTAGCATGCTGTTTTGATCACTATAGATTTATAGTATAGCCTGAAGTCTGGTAACATACTTCCTGATTTGTTTTTATTTCTGAGTAATGTATTGGCTATTCAAGGTTTTTTTCTGATTCCATATAAAACAAGGCACAATTTTTTTAATCTCTTTAAAGTATGACAATGGTGTTTTAATTTGGATTGTATTAAATCTATAAATTGCTTTGGGTAGTATGGACATTTTAACAATGTACATTCTTCCCAACCATGAGCATGGTATGTTTTTCCATTTATTAACATCCTCCAGTATTTCGGTATTTCTTTCCTCAGAGTTTCATAATTTTCTTTATAGAAATGTTGCACATCCAGAATTCCAAACCTTTAAAGAGGAACTAGCACTTATATTATATAACCTTTTCCAAAACATAGAAAAAGAAGAGTTACTTTCTAACACATTCTATCAAGCAACTATCACCCTGATCCCTAAACCAGGAAAGGATCCAACAAAGAAAGAAAATTATAAACCAATATCATTAATGAATATCAATGCAAAAATATTCAATAAGATCTTAGCAAACAGAATTCAACAACATATCAAAATAATTATACACCATGATCAAGTTGGTTTTATTCTAGGGTTACAAGGTTGGTTTAATTGTCTTACCACAACAAATAAGTAATCGAGGTGATGTTTGTGTTACTCAGCTCAATGTAAGCATTTCATATTGTATATCAAATCAGTACACTAAACCCCATAAATGCATCAATGTACAGTTATGATTTAATAAAAAAAGAATCCTATGTCTGATAACTGAGGCTCAGAGAGATTAACAATTTGTCCCATACAGCAAAGCTAGTATGTCCCTCTGTGGATAGGAATTTAGCCAGCTTCCAGTTTATACATTTATTTTCATCTTATGGTTTCCCACATAAACTGCTTTTACCACCATGTAAGATTTGAAGTAGACCTAGAATACACCTCCTTGATTTTAAGTCATGACTTGGGTATTTTTAGTCTACATGGCCTTAGGTGGTCAGTAAGAAGCCCTCTCAAAGTACTTTGTACTTAATATTTGCTCCTGGGGTTTCAATATTACTTGACTTGGGCTAAATAAATCTTGAAGTTACTTTGTAAATTTCACGTGTATATTCCATAGGATTTTTTTTTTCAGTTTGATTATTGAGCTAGTTTTCTCTCTGGATGATTGATGCTGAGATTATAGCTAAGAAACAAAGGATGATAGAAACTAATATGTTGATACATCTGTGGATTATAGAAAGCAATAAAAAAACTCACAGAAAATCAAACCTGAGGTCCTCTCGGGATATTTATCCCATGTTTAGACAGTGAACTGAAGTATATTTTAAAATATTAGAATATGACAATATCAGCCATCAAGTTAATATTTATTTTCATCAGAAGTACAATAAGAACTGTCTCGTAATTTCAATTAGTGTGTTATGGTTTCATAATAT
This sequence comes from Galagoides demidoff, assembly GCA_963574575.1. Lineage (NCBI taxonomy): Eukaryota > Metazoa > Chordata > Mammalia > Primates > Galagidae > Galagoides > Galagoides demidoff. The sequence goes on from CAUYQV010050288.1 coordinate 12,303, forward strand.
AATTTGAAAGTGACAAATTTAACAAGGCAATAATGTCTTTTTTTGGATACGAGTGTTTATCTAATTTAGTTCTATTGGCTTGTGAATTTCTTAAGGAAATTTCAAGTGTCTAATCAGAGGTAAAATATGAAAGATTGAAATTGTCAGGGTATGGACATAAAGTTAATTAATACCACATAATTTTGACAGGAAGTAGTGATACTAAACTCTAAATAGAAAAAAAAAGTTAAAAACCATTTTTGTTATTCATAAAACATATAACGTCCTCCCCCTTAATCCAGTAAGAATAAAAAATGACAATTGGAAGCAGGCCATGCATGGAGAAGAAAGTGGTTTTCTTGGTCTTTCATGTTGTGAAAATTTCCTTTGATCTGCATTCAATTCCACAGCTAATAGCATAGATTGCAGTGTTTCTGTGCCATGTGTTCACACAGAATCACTAAACTTTTGCTTAGTCTCAATAACTTTTTAGGTTCACCCATTGAAAGCCAGCTCCCTAGTTTTATAGATCTTAATTTTAGAAAATTTCTACAATAAATTGGATTTGCCCCTTCTAATTTTTTTTTTTTTTGAGACAGAGCCTCAAGCTATCACCCTGGGTAGAGTGCCATGGCATCACAGCTCATAGCAATCTTCAACTCCTGGGCTCAAGCGAGTCTCCTGCCTCAGCCTCCCAAGTAGCTGGGACCACAGGAGCCCACCACAATGCCCGGCCATTTTTTGGTTGCAGCCATCATTGTTGTTTGGCGGGCCCGGGCTGGGGATTCGAACCTGCCACCTTAGGTGTGCGTGGCTGGCGCCTTAGCTGATTGAGCCACAGGCGCTGAGCCGCCCCATCTAATTTTAAAC
>CAUYQV010050289.1:0-12059 GCA_963574575.1 Galagoides demidoff
GGCGCCCGCCACAACGCCCGGCCATTTTTTTGGTTGCAGCCATCATTGTTGTTTGGCGGGCCTGGGCTGGGGATTCGAACCCGCCACCTCAGGTGTACGTGGCTGGCGCCTTAGCAGATTGAGCCACAGGCACTGAGCCAAGAACTTCATTTCTTACAGATTTCAGGACTTCCAAGACCAGGGCTTTGTATTGTTGAGCCAAGTAAAACGAGTAATTTTAAGGTTATTTCTTCAAATAACCTTACATCTCACCGTATCACTTCAGTAGGTTTTCTGGAGTGGGTAAAGCTGTAGCATTGCCACTGACATCCTGCGATAGAGTACTGGCCAGAGTTTTGTGAAATTACTCAAAATTTTCATTGCTCAAGTTACTGTAGAAATCTAATTTCTGAAATAAGTTCCTTTTCTTTCCATATTATCTCCTCACTTTCAACCTTAAGCAATAAATACATCTGTTCCCAAGCACAAGCAAAGACCTACACAGAGAGAAGTAGTGCCAGAGCCAGTGGCAACATTTCAGTTTTTCAAGCTGCCCCCGGATAACAGCTGTGCCCACATCACTAACCCACGGCACATTCAGAGTAACAGATGATCTCCAGGACAACTGCTGAAACTCCTGCCGCCTTCATTTGCTTCATAAAACCTGCAGAGAACCCAAGGAATGGAAGACTAGATTGAGGAGCTGGAAAGTCACCAAGAACCCAAGCAGCTCCTCTGATGTTCTCAGAGCAGCAAGCCTAGTTTCCATGCCTAGTCTCTGCTTATTACTTCTCTCTTTCGGCAAGATGATGGCTGGGTGCACACAGCCCTCCAGACAGACCTCCCTCTGTCAGCCACAGCCAGGAGCCGTACTCTCAAGGGGCACGGACAAAATGGGGCACGTCCCTGTGGGTGAGGGTGGTGTAAGCTGATCAGGTGCCCTAAAAGGTGTCTGTAACAGAATGTTACCTGAGAGGACTTTGATTTAAAAACAAAAAAAGGGAAAACTTCCAAGCTTCACTCTGAAGAAGTTTTGTTCAGTTAGTAGGTATGAAATAGATAGGTGAATAGGTGTCCATGCATTTAAATAGCTCCCTGGATGATTCTGATGCTTCCACTTTATTCCAATAGATGTAAACAAATCAATATATGCTCGTATTTGTATAAGGAAATACTGGAAGCGTAAACAAGAAAGTAGTAAAAATGGTTAACAGTGGAGGTAGATGAGCACAGGGATGGGAACAAGATGTCTCTCGCTCTCACACATACATGCACAAAACCTTTAACCTAGTAAAAATTTTGAAGAAATCCTTCAGTTTAACAGAGAACAACTCCCTCCTCTCCCCCCAAACACCTTATTTTTGATAAGTTGAAGATACTGCGGACTCGAAGTTATCCCTGTATCTGTGGCCAGATTTCTCACCTGTGAAGTAATTCCAGTTTTTGGTATGTAGATACATACCATGATGCTGTAGAAGTTAATATTGGTAGGCAGGAAAAGCAGGCGATAGGCTCTAAAGCAGCGGTTCTCAACCTGTGGGTCGTGTCCCCTTTGTAACAATGAAAATACACTGTGGCATTAGGAAGGTTGAGAACCACTGCCCTAAAGGGACACTGGAAGAATTTGGGCTCTTTGCCTTGTCTTTGTTCTCTAGGAAAGGCACCTCTATGATAGACCTAAAACTGTGAAGTATGAGCCCGGGAGAAAGTGGGCTGAGAAGTTGGAACAGTGATTCTCCATCTTAGCTGTATATTAGAGACATCCCGTGTCCTTAAAAAAGTAAAAATCTCAATTGGTATACATACATGCATACATTTACAATCTAGGACAATGCTTAGTTCTCAAAGCCTTTTATTTATTTAGAAATCTTAGAGATTTTTAAAATTAGTTCTCAAATAACCACAGACAGTAAAAGACAATTGAATGAGAATTTCCGCATGTGAGAGGCCCTTTTTAAAAGCTCCACAGATGAATCCAATGTGTAGCCAAGGCTGAGAACCACTGGATTAGAGCAACAAGATACTTAACCACCATCTTAACCCTGCCTGTTTTCCTTTTATTTACTTTATCATTTTAATATATGAACCAGAAACATTTGTTGAGTGCTTTGTTTGTGCCAGACACGACTCTGAGTATATATTATGTCTTTAATTTACATTTTTCTCACACTATTACCTTTTATCACCAGTTAACTTTTTTGAAACTTTTTCCCTCTTTCATGGCCTTCCTTCCCATCCCCTTTTTCTTCCTTTTTAAAATCTTTGATATACACACACATAACAACTTTTGACATAAGCAAATAATTTTTATTTTTTAACTATTTAGAAATAATTTTAGGCTTACAAAAAAGTTACAAAGATAGTACAGAGAGTTTTCATAAAGCTACCTTTCTGTGATGTTTACATCTTATATATCTGTAGTAAAGTTTTTAAAACTGGTATAATACTCTTAACTAGACACAGACCTTGTTTGGATTTCCTGGTAACCCACTAATGCCATTTTTCTCTTTTTAGGTCCTGCGTAGTATTTAATTGTTAGATCTTTTCCAGTTATAACATTTCTTTAATTTTTTTCCTTCTTTCATGACCATGGCACATTTGAAGAATACAGAACTGCTATTTTCAAGGCTTTTCCTCAGTTTGGGTTTGTTTGATGTTTTCTCATAATTAGAATGAGATTATGCAAGAATACCACTGAAGTGATTTGTACGCTTCTTGATGCATCCCATCCGAGAGTTTGTGATGTTGGTGTGCCCTATTCCTGGAGATTTTAACTATAATCACCTCATTAAGGTGGTTTTTCTTTTGCATTTAGCAAATAGCTTGAGGGATGTACTTTGAGACCATGACCAAATTTTTACTTGCTAATTTTAGCACCCATCCTTGAATCTTGTCTGAAACTATTATTATTGTATTTGGTGATTTTTTCCCCCTATTTCCTTCATTCCTTCTACGTTCATTAGTTGGAATGTGTCTGTAAAGAAGAGCTGTCCTGGGTGGCACCCATGGCGCAAAGGAGTAGGGCACCAGCCCCACATACTGGAGGTGGTGGGTTCAAGCCCAGCCCCTGCACCCCCCCAAAAAAAATCAAGAAAAAAAATCAGTCCCTTCTCCCCCATGTATTCAGTTATTTACGTAGGTGTGGATTCATGCATACTTGTTTTATTGTATGAATTTAATCCAATGCTATCATTTATTTTGTTCCTTAAGTTGCTAAATTTCAACCTTTTCTTTGTTCCTTCAGGTTGTCCTCTAGGTCTTTTTCAACAGCCTGTGCACTTAAATGTGTTATTGGGTGTCACTGTTTCTAGGTCTTTTCATCAGACAGAGCTAGGAAAATGCATGTGTGTATACTAGCCCACACATCATACCCATGTCTAAATTTCCATATCTGTCTGTGTATATGTTAAAAACTCTGAGTTCATTTCATGTAAGGCTGAAGTGGGGCAGCTGGTTGAAGCCAGGAGTTTGAGATCATCAGAATTGGCTGTCTCTAAACAAACACACGCTATGAGTTCATGTGGATATCTGATATTCTAATCTAGCACTATAGGATCTACGTTAGCCTTCCTCCTTATTGGTAATTCTTTCACCAGCCTGGCTCTTACTTTGTCTTTTTTTCTTTTCTTTTTAAAATTTGTTCAGCCCTACTCTCTATATGGAGTAGTATCAGAATGGCTAACTGATATCCTTTTGAAACAAATTTACTGACTAGGTAACAGCGTTTGTGTACTGTTTCTTCTGACTTTAGCCTTATAGTATCTAGTCAAAATATTGTTTCCCAGAGTTTATTCTTCATGAGGAAGATTATGTGTGATAATGCATGATTATATTATTCATTTATGATACAGTTAGGTTCATTAGTTACTGTTTGTATTCCATTTGGGGTTCTTTGCACATCCTGGTTTTTTAGTATGTTATTTTTTACTCAAGTTCTAAGGGTCAGCTGTACAAAAGTATACTCAGAGCTGTGTCTGTCCTCATCCCCACCACCTCTTCCCATTTACCCTTCACCCCTTTCCCACCTGTCCCGATAGATATCCAGTCTCTTTAGTTTCTGATTTAACCTTCGTGTATTTGTACAAATAAACAGACATGTATATTTCTTATTATCTCTTACACTAAGGATAGTATAGCATCAGTCTCTTTTGTACTTTGCTTTTTTCACTTAACAGTATAGCTTGGAGGCCACTCCATGTTAGTTGTTAGGAATCTTTTCATTGGTTTTTACTACTGAATAGCATTCCATTGTGTGGATGGGCCAGAGTGTCTTCACCCTGTTTTCAAAGGATGGGCAAACAAAAGATTGTTTCCAAGATTTTGCAATTACAATTAATGCTGCAGTGAATAACTGTGTATATACGTATTTTCATATTATTCAAGGTGTTAGATTCAGGGTAGATTCTTGGAAGGAGTATTGCCGGGTGAAAGGGTGCGTGCACGTATGCTGTAATTTTGTTAGGTGTTGTCAGATTATCTCTTGAAGAGTTGTACTATTTGCGTTCCTACCAGCAATATATGAAAACTACTTGCATGTATTTTAAAACTTTACATACTAGGGAGTGATCATCAAATTTTGTTCAGGATATTCTTTTCCTTCTCTACTTCCTTTTCTATCGTGATGAATTTCAAAAGAAACTAACTGCAGGAACTTTTCATGGAAAGAAGTAAAATTAGTTTCCCAGAGCTGACTGGAGATTTTCTTACTGGCATTTTAGAGTTATAATTATGTATTACATTTTTCCACTTTACCTAGTTTAGCAGCTGTTATATAACATTTTACCACCTGCTTAGTTGTGCAGGCAGCTCTTTTCAGTTTAGAGAATACTGTATACTTCAAGTTTAAACATTTCCCCCACCCCAGAGAGTCATTTTCCACATGTCTGAGGCAGGTGTTTAGTATTTCTGACAGTGAGACAGTTCACAAGAGGGTTGCATTTCTTCACTCCTAAAGTGGTTTCTGTGATGAAGACAGTTACCTGAGCCTCTCTTCCTTTGACTTGAGTCTTTGGGGTACAGCTTACAAAAGTGTGCAAGGGTTCCCTTGAGGAAGTAGATCATCCTCTTTGTGAATTGTAGCTCCTTATCCTCCTGCCCACTCTCCTCTGCCTCACAACCCTCACCTGGAGGGTTTTCTCAGTCTGCTGGTCTTCCCTGGCCTGCTTCTGGATTGACCAGATTTTCAACTCTCTTGATCTCTGTTCCCACACACTACAGGAATCCAACTATTTATATTGTCTAATCTTACTCGCAGGCTGCTAATACATGCTGGGGAAAAAATCACTTGATTGTCATGATTGACACCACTAAAAATCTCTAGATTCTGATTTCTCCTGGTTCTTCAAACATGACTTTTTACTTGTCACTATTTGGGTCCCTTTCTCACTCCCACCCCCAATCTCATCCCTCATGTACAACCTCTATTTCCCTCTCGTTTCAGGGGAGATATGTTTTGGCTTATCCTGTCTCATTGGCCAGACACAGCAGCTCATGCTGGTAATCCCAGCACTTTGGGAGGTGAGGTGAGTGGATTGCTTGAGGCTAGGAGTTCAAGACCAGCCTGGGCAGCATAGCATGACCCCCATCTCTACCAAAATATGAATAATAGAAAAATTAGCTGGTGCACACCTATAGTTCCAGCTATACAAGAGACTAAGGTGTGAGGATTACTTGAGCCCAGAAGTTTGAGGTTATAGTGACCTAGGATTGCACTACTGCACTCCAGCCTGGGCAACAGAGCAAGACTCTGTTTCAAACAAAAAAACAAAAATAAAATGTGAGTTTTGGAGCTCAGTACAACTAGGTTTGAATCCCAGCTCTGTCAGGTAATAGTCATGTAATCATGGACAAGTTAATTGATCCCTTTCGTCTGCCTCAGTTTCTTCATCTATAAAACAAGGGTCCTTCTTCACAGGGTTGTGGTAAAGATATTTATGTCAGCATTTTCCTAAGTTTCTTAGCACTGTGCCTGTGATCATTATGATTAATAAGAGCTCATAATGAGGCACCTAGAGCCTGTGCTTGCTGTTGGAGACTTGGTCTGTGCTGGTATTACCGCTCGCTGTTCTGGCTAATGCTAGTCTGCTCACCCGGACCATTCTCAAATTCTTGTCCAGTGAAAGTGGGAGGGAACAACTGAGGAGGAAGGAAATGTAGGGGGATGATCAGGAAGTGGGTAGCCCACTTGCTTCATCTGGATCTCCCTTTCTTTCTTATGACAGGTTCAGAACACAGTATAGTTGAAAAGGTTATTTCTCAGTAGTACTCTTTGGGAGCAGGGGTGTCTAACCTGCATGCTTGTTTTGTCTGCACACTTTTTTTGTTATCCATGGAGTCATATCATAAAAGTATACATGCACTTTTTTTTCCCCTCTAATCAGCTCTCCTTAGTGTTTGTGTATTTAATGTGTGTCCCACAGCAACGCTTATTCTTCCAGTTTGCAGCAGAGGGGGGAAACAGTTGGACACCCCTGGGTTTGCTAAGCACTCTGACCCTGTGAAGCCGTAGTGTGCTTCACATGAGACAGACTATGGATGCTTAGGGTGCTGGGTAGTCACGGTACTAAATCCTGATGGACAGACTGATTTTCCCTGGTTACGGGGAAGGAAATGTTAGTTTTTCATGCAAGTCACTACAGGTCTTCATCCTTCGGTGTCTGTGCAGACATGGGTTTGTGTAATTGAGTATGGGGATTTTTCATTCCCTGTACACAAAGTGTTTGGTTTTGTCCTTCAGGAAAAGGCCTGAACATGGAATAATGGAATCTTCTTTTTGTAATTTGGCCAGCATTATTCAGACCTCTTGATTTGAAGTCTGGTGTTCTTTCTGATGTTACCTCCTTTTTAGAGTATCATGTAATGAATGGTAATAAATAATATATAAAGTCATTTTTTAAAAGATCATGCCACTTCTCTCTTTTTTGAAGGCTTACTGTTTTTCAAGTTGCATCTGCTATTTTTCTATAATCCTTACACCACTTGGGCTCATTTTTCATCTAAGCAATGGTCACTCAGATGTTTAGTAACTCAACCAGCATCTCTCAGCTAGTGAGAGAGAGGGCCATAATTGAAACCTCACCTGGGTCTTTAGTCTCTGTTTTATTACTGAAGAGATAAAAATGTATGTAGCCAACAAAATCTGTTAAGCTCTGGGCTCTCCCAAGAGTACCATTTCTAGAGAAATTGTATATGTGCTAATGAGATCAGATTTTAAGCCATGGTACCGGTAATATATTGGAACATTGACTCTTACAATAATATAAAATCTTTAGGCTAGCTTTTCTTTGCTCACTTAATTGTTCGCAGCCTCTAATAAAACCTTAGTGAATCGAGAGACCCAAACTAAAGTAAGGAACACATTTTCTCTTAAAGCTGTCATTAGTATTATCTTCCTACTTATTTTTGGAACATTAATTTGGATCAGTCTAACTTACTTAGCATCTGAAGACAAGTTAATTTTTATCTGCGAAATGAAGTACTGTAGTTTTGTGTTCAGATAATTAAAGTTCACTGAAATGGGTAACTTAGAGAACAGCTTAATAGCTTCCTCTAAAAATAACCCATTCACAGTTGATAGGTAGCATTTTAGTTGCTTGACAACATGTACAGTATATGGTGCATATGCATGATCAGATATCTACTTTATTTAGGCAAGCTTTATTCTCCACAAATATTGTTGAGTCTCTGCTGTGAGATAGGACTATAATGATAAGGGAGGATGGGAAGAAAGCCTGAACATCCCAGAAATTTTATGTCAAAATCTTTTAAATAATTGTGAAAGGCTGGGCATTCATTCTAATGATACTGCCATTACTCAAAACCTGTTTGGAGCATTTCCTTTGCAGCTGCCTTCAATGTGAGCTTATGAACCATAAAAGAAAAGTAAACCCCATAATTCTGTGGCATAGTTCAGTGAAATGTTGACGAATACTATGTATACTGTGTCACAGCCAACACAGTGAAGATGCAGAAAACATTCCCATTACTCCAAAAAGCTTTCTGAGCTCCTTAGCACAGGTCTACCTGTGCCTCAGGGAACCACAGATGAGTTTTCCGTTATGGTAGATTAGCTTCAGCTTTTCTAAAATTTCATGCCAGTAGAATTAAGAAGTGTGTCCTCTTTTCGCACCTGGCTTCTCTCACTTAGCGCTCAGCAAGGTGTTTTCATATTCATCTTGCTGCCTGTCTCAGTGGTGTTTCCCTCTTGTGCCTGAGCATCGGTTCTCATATGGATGGATGGACAAGGGTTTGGTTACCGTTTCCTTGTCTTGTTTTGTTTTTTGAGGCAGAGCCTCAAGCTGTCAGCCTGGGTAGAGTGCTGTGGCATCACAGCTTACAGCAACCTCCAACTCCTGGGCTCAAACGATTCTCTTGCCTCTACCTCCCAACTAGGTAGGACTACAGGCGCCTGCCACAGTGCCTGGCTATTTTTTGGTTGCAGCCATCATTGTTGTTCGGCAGGCTCGGTGTCAGATTTGAACCCTCCAGCTCAGGTGTATGTGGCTGTTGCCTTAGCCATTTGAGCCACAGGCGCCGAGCCCCGTTTCCTTGTTGATGAACATTTGGGGCTGTTATGAATGAAGCTCCTACAACGTTGGTACCCAGGTCTGTGTGGACATATGTTTTCATTTCTCCTGGGTAAATACTTAGGAGTGGACTTGCTAGGTTGAATGGCATATATTTAACTTCTTCGGAAATGGCCAAACTGTTTCCCCAGGGCCTCTACCATTTCGCAGTCTCACCTCAGTGTTAGGAGAGTCCCAGCTTTTTGCATCCTCACCAGCACTTGGTGTGTCAGTCTTTTCTATTTCAGCCATTCTAATGGGCATTTCCCTGGTGACTCACTGGTCACATTTCCATGTTGTCACGCAGGAAGTGTCTGTTCTTATCTATTGCCTATTTTTGATATAAGGCTGTTGGCTTATGTGAATTTGTAAGAGTTCTGTATATTTTCTAAATCCAAATCTTACATACTGCAGGTATTTCTCTTCCATCCACACAGTTCATTTTTATCCCAGTGGTGTTGCCCATCTGGCTCCTCTCGGCAGACCTCCCTCAGCAGCCTTTCCCTTCATCTTTCTGTCCTCTGTCCCCACTGTCACCACTCTTGTACACTCCGGGGACTTTACTATTCCACAGGTGTGGTTTTTCTTTTTCTTTCTTTTCTTCCAAATTGTTTTGCTGACTTGGGAGTGCTGCTGGCTCATAGTGCCTTTGGCCCAGGGATGCTAGATGTCCTACGGTTTTACACAGTGAACTGACCTGCTTACAATGCTGGTTATGTGCTCGTTGCTTAGCCCACGCTGCTATCAGCCATCTCTTCTTGGTACCATTGCAGTGCTTTGAATGGTTTCCTTTTATTACTTTTCTTTTTTACAATTCAGTTCCTATCTTAGCTGGATAGACTATTTAAAAATATAAGTTGGGTACTTATATTATGAAGGGAAGGGTGCTCTTAAGATAAATCTTAAATCCTTAGCGTAACCGTCAGGTTACTACCTCTTTCTTCAGCTTGTCGTGAGCCGTGTTCTCTGCCTGGGACACTCTAGCCACAATGGCCTTTTTAACAGTCTGTCCACAAATATTCCAGCCTGATCCCTCCCTAGTGCTTCTGCCACCTCTCAACCTCCCTAATTCCTGCTCATCTTTCAGGTCTCTGTCTAAATGACTCTTCAGCTTCCCTAGGGAGGAAGGGCCTTCCCTGAGCCCTTTATTAAAAAGATTCGTTCTGTAAAATTTGGATTCAGTCAAAAGTCCACACTCAAGGATCCAGAAGGCCACATGTGGCCTCACAGCTGCAGGCTCTCTACCCCTTAAAATTCTGTAATTAGCCTTAATGGCATTAATTAGATTATTTGCATTTCTTTACCATAATGAATATATTTGTATAATTATACTAATATTTGTGTCTCTCTGTAGCTTTCCCATATTATATAAAGTTTGAGGACAGAGAGCTTTCTGTTTTCACTGCTGTGTCCTGAGTGCTTAATATATATTGTGTAGATTAGTAATAGGTAGTTGATAAATAAATAAAATTGACTTTAACATTAAAATGCTTTTAAAGTTATTTGGCACATACCCTTCAAGATCCCAAGCCGATATTCCTTTCTCTTAAATACAGACTTTCCTCCTAGTTACCTGTCTCTACCATTTACACTAAATCTATAAATTGCCCTTGTAATAAAAGTTCTTACTCTATTTTTATTTATTTATTTTTTTTGAGACAGAATCTCAAGCTGTCACCCTAGGTAGAGTGTGGTGGCATCATAGCTCACAGCAACCTACAACTCTTGGGCTCAAGCAGTTCTTTTGCCTCAGTTTTTCTATTTTTAATAGAGACAAGGTCTCGCTTTTGCTCAGGCTGGTCTCGAACTCCTGAGCTCAAGCAATCCACCCACCTCAACCTCCCAGAGTGTTAGGATTATAGACTTCTTACTCTTTTTTGTGCCATGGATCTATCAGGCAGTTGGTAAAATGTGCTATTCCCTCTCAGATTAACATTTCTAAATGAATAAAGTAAAATATGTGAAGTCACAAAGGAAATCAGTTACACATATACTGAAACACTGTTTTTGAAACACAAAGAAAATAAGTCTTTAATATATGTGCTTCTTTCCTAACACCTTAAATAGCAAGGTCTGACAGTAGGTCTAAGAATTACTATAATTTCAAAGCAGCAGCAAGTATAAATGTTGTGAGAAATAAAATTGTAGTCTTCTCACTGGTCTTCTGTTTCTAGTTTTAGCCTCCATCAGTTAGTTCTCTACCTGTATTCTGTTTGTGTTCCCCTCTTTTTCTGTTATCACAGCAAAGTATAGATTTCTCAGCTTCCCGGGAATGCTGGCTTTTCTTCCCCTAGACAGGTATAAACTCTGGCTGTCCTGGACTGTCCAGCACGGGTGCTCAACCACTGGTGCCTCACTCAGCTCCCACAGCACCTTTTTTCCACAATGCCTTTCTCATAGACTGCGTAGTAAAATCCTGCCTGCTTTTTAAGGCACTTACAAATGCCACCTTCTTAAAGAGGTCCACAGATAGTAACAGAGCAGTGTCTGACATACAATGAGCACTCAGTAAAATATAACTATTGTTAAAAAATAATTCTCAATATCACCATCACCTGCTTCCTAGGAAATAAACTATAAACATTTTGAGTAACGTGCGTCTGTGAACCAAGGTGCAAAGCAGTATCACAGTAAGTGGAGGCAAGTATAATATAAAGCAAATGCAGAAATAATGAATGTTTACAGTCTAGTTCTAGTCTCAGTTTGAGTATTCATCAATTTTATGTCAGAGCACAGTTAGAAAATGATTTAATAGGAAGATCTGGACACTTCTTAACCTATTCAATCACAAACCTACCCATAGGTAGGTTGATGTAGAGTGCTGTTAGTGTCTTTTTTTTTTTAATAAGCAGAATTACCAGGCTCTTAAAGTTTTTTTTTTTTTTTAAAGAGACAGAGTCCCACTTTATCACCCTCTGTAGAGTGTTGTATCATCACAGCTCACAGCAACGTCCAACTCCTGGGCTTAGGCCATTCTCTTGCCTCAGCCACCCGAGTAGCTGGGACTATAGGCGCCCACCACAACACCTGGCTGTTTTTTTGTTGCATTTTGGCTGGGGCCAGGTTTGAACCTGCCACCCTTGGTATATGGGGCCGGCGCCCTACCTGCTGAGCCACAGGCACCGCTCCTTTTTTTTTTTTTTTTACATTTTTAATGTACTTTCATTGCTGCTGAGTATCTGTCTGCCTGTATATACCCAAACAGAAACCTCGACACAGGGAGAAGTGATATTTGTTGCTTTTTTGCAGTAGTAAACACAGCACTGAAAGGAAGAGAGACTTGAAAGGTACCTGGTGTGAGGTGGCTGCTGGAGCCCCAGAGCACGGACAGCACATGTTAAGAGTGCAGTGGCTAGGCTCGGCGCGTGTGGCTCAATCCGCTAAGGCGCCAGCCACGTACACCTAAGGTGGCGGGTTCGAATCCCCAGCCCGGGCCCGCCAAACAACAATGATGGCTGCAACCAAAAAATGGCCGGGCGTTGTGGTGGGCGCCTGTGGTCCCAGCTACTTGGGAGG
>CAUYQV010050294.1:0-28163 GCA_963574575.1 Galagoides demidoff
TGCATTGAAAATTAGCTAATTTTTAAAATAATTTAAGTAAAGTATTGAAAGAGATGTATGGGCTTGGCACCTGTGCTCAGTGGTTAGGGCACCAGCTGGTGGGTTCGAACCTGGCCAGGGCCTGCTAAACAACAATAACAACAACAACAAAAAAAAATAACTAGGCATTGTGGTGGGTGCCTGTAGTCCCAGCTACTAGGAGGCGGAGGCAAGAGAATCGCTTAACCCTAAAAGTTTGAGATTGCTGTGAGCTGTGATGCCATGGCACTCAACCAAGGGTGACATAGTGAGACTCTGTCTCAAAAAAACAAACAAAACATTTTTGTATTTTTGTTTGACACTTTCATGGTTATAAATGCCTGTCTTTATCTCTTATAATAAATAGTGTACATATGTGTGTGTATATATATATATATATATATGTTTTGTAGAGACAGAGTCTCACTTTGTCACCCTCAGTAGAGTGCCATGGTGTCACACAGCTCACAGCAACCTCCAACTCCTGGGCTTAGGTGATTCTCTTGCCTCAGCCTCCAGAGTAGCTAGGACTACAGGTGCCTGCCACAATGCTCAGCCATTTTTTTGTTGCAATTAGTTTGGCTGGGGCTGGGTTTGAACCCGCCACCCTCGGTATATGGGGCCAGTGCCCTACCCACTGAGCCACAGGCACTGCCCAATGGTTTTTATCTTAAAGTCTATTTTAATATTGATATTAGTATTGCTGCCTTATTTTCATATTATTGCTATTTGCATGGTATGTCTTTTTCATCCTTTTACTTTCAACATATCTGTACTTCTTGGATCTAATGTGACCCTGTCACACAGTATATACAGGTGGCTTTTGACTCTAATGTGATCCTGTCACACAGTGTATACAGTTGGCTCTTGTTTTTTAATCAAGTCTGACTATCTCTTCCTTTTGACCGGGTAGTTGAATTCATTTACATTTAATGTTATTATTTATACAGGTGGATTTACCACTTTACTTTTTATTTTCTGTGAGTCTCCTACATTTTTTCTTGATTTTCTTTACTTTTTTAATTAAGCAAATATTTCCTAGTGTAATAATTTAATTAGTTTAGTGATTTTTTTTTTACCATGCATTATATGTTTTCTTACCATAAGTTATATTCTTAGTGGTTACTCTAGGATTAAAATATACTTTTTTTTTTTTTTTTTAGAGATAGAGTCTCACTTTCTTGCCCTCAGTAGAGTGCTGTGGCATCACAACTCACAGCAACCTCCAGCTCCTGGGCTTAGGCGATTCCCTTGCCTCAGTGGATTACCATATACTTTTGATTTATCAAAATCTACTTCAGATTTACACTAACTTCAGTGAAATTTTTAAAATGTCACTTCTATAAAGCTCTAGTATCTCTTCTTCCTTTTTGCACTATTATCACTTATTTTTTATACACATATAATGCCTATAAGTTATAAACTTAGTACATCACTACAAATATAATTTTATGTAATTTTATGTCTATGAATGAAATTGTAAAAAGAAAGTAGAAGGAGTACACATTTATAGTTATCTTAATTTTATTCTCCATTTCTGGCTATCTTCATCTGGTTCTGTGGATTTGAGCTACTGTCCAATGTCATTTTCTTGCCCCATTTCAGTTTTGCTCTCACTTGCCTCCTTTCAGCTATTATTGTAGGATATATTACATTTCTATTTGCTGTAGACCCAACAATCTGATTATATTGATATTATTTCATACAATCACTTTTTAAGTTAGTTAAGAAAAAGAAAAGAAGCGAAAGGCAAATGTACACTGTCTTTTATAATTACCTAATTATCTTCACTAATGCTCTTTGTTTTCTCTTGAGGGATTCTAATCACTGCCTATTGTCACTTGCTTTCAGCTAGAAGAACTGTCTTTAGTATTTCTTATAAGGTGGGTCTGCTAGCAACAAATTCTCTCAGTTTGTGTTTATCTGTCCGTGTCCTTATTTGCTTCAACTTTTTGGAACATGGTTTTGCCAGATATAAGAATCTTGGTTAATAGTTTTGTGTTTTCAACACTTTTTTTTTTTTTTTTAAGACAATCTCACTCTGTTGCCCTCAGTGGAATACTGTGGCATCACAGCTCACAGCAACCTCCATCTCTTTTTTGGGCTTAAGTGATTCTCTTATCTCAGCCTCCTGAGTAGCTGGGATTGCAGGTGCCTGCCACAGTGCCTGGCTATTTTTTGTTGTAGTTGCCACTGCTATTTTAGCTGGCCAAGGCCAGCTTTGAACCTGCCACCCTTGGTATATCAGGCTGACACCCTACCTGCTGAGCCACAGGCGCCGCCCCATGTTTTCAACACTTTAATACTCTCGTGCACTACATACTGTTTTAGTTAACAATGGAATTACATATACAGTAGTGGTCCCCTATGATTATAATGGAGCTGAAAAATTTCTACCACCTAGTAATATTGTAGCCATAATGTTTAGTGTAAGGCATTACTCATGTGTCCACAGTGATGCTGGTCTGAACAAATCTGCTACACTGCCAGTAGTATTAAAGTCTGGCACAAACAGTTATGTACAGTTCATAATACTTGGCAATGATAATAAATGACTGTTACTAGTTTATATATATATATATATATATATGTTTTTTTTTTAATCATTATTCTAGAGGGTACTATTTAGGTATTAAAAAATACTTAACTATAAAATAGCCTGAGGTAGGTCCTTCAGGAGGTATTCTAGAAGAAGGTATTATCATCATAGGAGATGGCAGTCCCTGTGTGTTATTGCCCCTAAAGACCTTCTAGTGGGAGAGCATGTGGAGGCAGCAGATGGTGATACTGATGATCCTGACCCTATGTAGGCCTAGGCTAATATATGTGTGTCTTAGTTTTTAACAAAAATGTTTAGAAATTTTTTCAAGTAGAGCTATCATTTAATAATAATAAATTTTTTTTTCAAGTAGAAAGAGGCATATAGAATAAGGATATAAAGAAAGAAAATATTTTTGTATAGCTGTAGTGTGTATTTTAAGCAAAATATTACAAAAGAGTCAAAGGTAAAAAAAACTAAAAAATTTTAAAAAGTTATAGTAAGCTAAGGTTAATTTATTATCCATGAAGAAAAACGTTTATTTTTAAATAAATATAGCATAGCCTAAGTGTCCAGTGTATAAAGCCTGTCACAGTGAACAGTAATGTCCTAGGGCTTCACACCCACTGACTCACCCAGAGCAACTTCCAGCCCTGCAAGCTCCACTCATGGGAAGTACTAGTGATAGGTGGACCACGTTTTATCTGTTATACTATATCTTTATTGTGTCTTTTCTGTGATTAACTGTGTTTAGTTACACAAATGCTTGCCATTGTGCTACAGTTGCCTAATATATTTAGTACAGTCCATGCTGCAAAGGATTATAGCCTAGTAACAACAGACTGTATAATAAAGACTAGATGTGTAGTAATATATTTGTGGAAGACAATGACAAAATGACCTAACAATGCATTTCTCAGACTGTAATCCTAAGTGACATGTGACTATGTATCATCACCCCACTGGCTTCTGGCCTCTATTTCTGATGAGAAAAAAATCAACCCTAACCCTAACTTTATTAGAGTTTCCTTATATATTATGGGTCATTTTTCTTTTGCTGCTTTCAAAACTTCATATTTCAGCGTTTTTGTCATAATATGTCTGGTGTGAATCTCCTTGTGTTATCGTATTTGGAATTCACTGAGTTTCCTGGATGTATAGATTAATCTTTTTCTTCAAATTTGAGAAGTTTTAAGCCATATTTATTTTAAACTGTTTTCCGTTCTTTTTCTCCTCTGCTTTTTGTACTCCCACTATTCATATATTGATGCTAATGGTGCCCCATTTTTCTCTGATGCTCCATTTAGTTTTTTATTCTTTGTTTCTCTTTGTTCTTTAGATTGCATACTCAAATTTTTCTTCAAGTTCACCAATTCTTTCTTCTGCCAGTTCAAATCTATTGAATTTTTCATTTCAGTTATTATACTTTTTAATTTCAGGATTTCTTCCTGGTTCTTTTTTAAAAAATATATCTCTTTATTAATATTATTTATTTCATGTCATCATTACTTCCTTTAAGAAAGGTTTCTTTGAATTCTTTGAACATATTTGCAATGGCTGCCTTAAAGTTGTTGTATGTTAAATACATTTGTCCCCTTTCCCAGGCAGTTTGTATTGGCTTTTTAATTTTTTCCTCTTCGATGGGTCAAACTTTCCTATTTCTTTGTGTGTGTTGTACTTTTTTAAAAAACCCTGGATTTTTCCAGCATTATGTTGTAGCAATTCTGGATACTGACTCTGTTATTCCCTTTTCTAAGCTTGTTTTTTATTACTTGTTTACTTATTTTAAAAAAAAAAAACACCTAATTTCCCCATAGTGTGTAGATTCTGATGTCATTCCTCACAGGGCATATCCTTGGGCATGTGTGTAGTCTCAACCTACAGCACCTCAGCAATATTGGCTAAGAATTTAGCAGAAAGTATCCAATGTACTCAATACTAATGTGAATCCAGGAGATGAACTAACACATGCCCACATAAGAGAAAAACTCAATTCAATTCAAGTTGGTGGGAGGGGGAATGAGGGAGGGGGAGAGGGCAAGAGAGAAGGGGATAGGTGTACTCCCACTTAGTGGGCACGATGTAAGGGCATATGGTGCATCTCTTGGAGGGGGACATAACTACAAGAGGGACTCTGCCTAACAAATGTAAACATTGTAACCTAGTTATTTGTACCCTCATATTAACCTGAAATAAAAAAGAAGAAAAAAAAGAATGTAACAAGATCTCTTTTCCAAGTTTCCTTTTTTTGGTCTAAAGTTTTCTTCTTAACATTTCTACTTTTATTATGTCATGGTCAGAGAATATAGCCTGTCTATGAGGCTATATTTGCTAGGGCTACTGAAACACGAACCATAAGCTAAGTGGCATAAACCACAGAAATTTATTGTCTCACATTCTGGAGACTGGAAGTCTGTTGGCAGGGTAATATGCCTGTAAAAGGTTCTAGGGAAGGATTCTTCTTTGCTTCTTCTTAGCTTGTACAATGTTCCTTCATCTTTACGTGGTGTTTGTCCCACACGTGTGTCTGTGTCCAGGTTTCCTCTTTTTATAAGGTTACCAATTATAGCAGATCAGGGCCCACCCTAATGACCTCATCTTAGCTAATTATATCTGCAATGACTTTTTCTCAGATAGGGTCACATTCTGAGGTTCTAGGGGTTAGAATGCTAACATATGAATTTGGGGGGACATAATTCAACCCATAACAGCCTGTAAAAATTCTGTTTTTACAAAAAAAAAAAAGTGGAGAACTTTTGGTGATCTCTTATATGAAACCTTTATGCAAATATTTGGATAACCTAAAACAGTGAATTTATTATTATTTGTTATTACATCATTATTAAATAGACTTTATTTTTAAAGAAGTTGTAAGTTGTTAGCAAAATTGAGCAGAAAACACCAAGCGTCCCTGTCTCCCCTGCCCCCATAGAGACACTGCCCACGACTATGACACTTTTGTTGTAATCAATGACCTGCTTTGACTTATTAGTGTCCCCCAAAGTCCTTGGTTTACAAGAGGTCTTGCTCTTGGTGTTGTACATTTTATGGGTTTGGACAAATGTACAGAGACACGTATCTGCTATTCCTGTGTCAGAGAGAATGGAGTTGGTGCCCTAAGAATCCTCTCTGCTTCACCTCTTCATCTGTCCCTCCCACAGCATCTGGCACCTGCTGATCTTTTTGTGGTCTCCACAGTTGTGTCTTTTCTAGAATGTTGTATAGTTGGGATCAGGTAGTGTGTAGTCTTTCCAGACTGGTTTCTTTTACTTTCATGCATCTAAGGCTGCTGTGTGTCTTTTCATGGCTTGATAGCCTGTTTCTTTTTAGCACTGAATACTATTTCTTGTCTGATTTACCACAGTTTATTTATCCCTTCACCTACTAAAGGACATCTCGGTTGCTTCCAAACTTTGGCAATTTTGAATAAAGCTGTCATAAAGATCCATGAGAAGATTCTTGTGTGGACATAAGTTTTCATCTCCTTTGGGTAAATATTAATACCAAGGAGCATGATTACTGATCATATGGTAAGAATATGTTTAGTGTGTGAAGAAACTGCCAAACTGTCTTCAGAGAGTTCTGTACAGCCACTCTGTCTACAGAGTGACTGTTCCCTTCTGTATTTCCACTAGCAGAATGAGAGTTCCTATTGTCGCACATCCTTGCCAGTGTTTGCTGTTCTTGGTGTTCATTCTAATAGAGGTGCCGTGTATCTCATTGTTATTTTATTTTGTGATTCCCTAATGACAAATGACATGGAGCTTCTTTTCATGTGCTTACTTGCCATGTGTATGTTTTGTGAGGTGTTTGTTTATATCTTTTGCCCAGTTTTTAAAAGATTGTTTGTTTTCAGATTGCTGAGTTTTGAGAGTTCTTTGTATATGTTGGTTATATAGTCCTTTATCAGATGTATCCCTTACAAATATTTTCTCCCCCAAACAGTAATTTAACAGGGAGTGGTGGAATGGAATTAGTATCACAGTCACTTGTGGAGCTTCTATTATATACAGAAGGTCTCCCTCCAAACCAGAACCTTCACAGGTGCACCTGGGCAAGTGAGATTTTCAAGCCTGGAGGCAGGGAACCAAGGAGTTGAAGGGACTGGGTAGGGGAGGGCCCTGTGCTGGGTGAATCCTGGGATGGAGAAGGGAGGTGTCAAGAATGACTACCAGGTTCTTGGCTTAGACAAACCAGCTGGCTGCAAGAAGAGGCTGTTTTTCAAAATCGAGAACTGTGGAGGAAGAGCAGGTCTAGGGGAAAGATTAAAAGTTCAGTGTCAAGTATCTTGAACTTGAAAGGCTGTAAGATATACAAGTGTAGATGTCAAGTAGGCGGAGGAATGATAAATGGATCTGGATCCCAGTGGAGCTTGACTAGAGATGCAGATTTAGGCCATGATGTAGCTGAAGATGGCATTTTGAGGGCAGGGCAAGATCAGCTGAGGAGGCAGTGTCAGCTGAGGAGAGAAGAGGGCCCAACGAAGAGCTGGGTATTTTAAGACTGGTGAGGAAAGGAAATGGAAAAAGAGTTAGAGAAATGAGAGGCAAGTTACAATGCAGAGTCAGGTGCCAAAGGTGAGGAAGAGGCTTAATTTAAGGAAGCAGAGCTCACGCCGCATCTGGCAGGGAGGCCACTCTGAAGTTTCACTGAGATGGAGACCAGGGACAGAGAAGGATTGCCCTCGCTGGGGGTCAGGGTGTGTGCAGGGCATAGCCTGGAGAGGGGCAGCCATGGGATGTGGGCCAAATAGTAGTCAAATTGTCCCAAACAGCAGAGGTCTGTGTCATGGCTCCCCACAGCCTGGTGTACCCTGAAGGTGAAAGCTGGAAGGCTGAGTGCCCCCTCGCCTTGGGGTCTGCCCTAATGAGGAGTGCATGGTTTTGCTAGCGCTGCCATGACAACAGACCGGGGTCTTAACAGAGGCATTTATCATCTCACAGTTCTGAAGGCTGGATGTCCAAAAGGAAAGTGTGGCAGGGCTGATTTCCCCTGTGGCTTCCCTCCCGGGCTTCTATACCGTCATCTCCTCCCTGTGTCCTCATATGGTCTTCCATCTGCATATCTGATTCCTATGACTCTTCTTAGAGGAGTCACAGTGGATTAGGGTCCACCCCAGTGAACTCTTTTGCCTCAATTACCTGTGTAATATTGTCTCCAAATACATCCACACTCAGGGGTATTGGAACTTAGTCTGGGGAGGCTGCAGCTCCAGACAGGGAGCAAGGCCCAATGACCCCTGGGGACCACGTATGTTAAGCACATGGGGAGCACACTGCAGAGCTATGGTGCTTAGATGGACGTATGAGTGAGCAGGCTGGGCTCATGCCTCCCCCACCACCATGGGCCACACTGACTCCCACCCTCCCACACAGGCTCAGAGGCCGGCCAGAGCCTCTTGGACCACCCAGATGTGAGGAAGATTGGTTTCACAGGCTCCACAGAGGTGGGGAAGCACATCATGAAGAGGTAAATATTTGGGTAGGGGTGGGGGCTCCCAGGCAGCAGTGTCGGATGGGGAGTGAAGTTAGTGAGCTGGGCCCTGTGTGTCAGGCTACGCGTGCAGCCCGCCCCTGGGGCATATTGCTGCTGGTGAGGGCCCAAAGCATCTGAGTTTCTGCCAAGCCCTGCAGGAGCCAGCACTGCCCACAGGGTCATGGAGCACCTGAGGGGCTGGCCCAAGCTGAAGTGTGTGTGTGTGAGAAGTACACAACAATTTAGAAAGCAGCACGCACAAAAAAGTAAAGTGTCTCAGTACATTTTTACATTGATTCAGGTTGAAATGAATATGATTAATTTCACCTATCTCTTTTCAGTCATTTCCAAAAAAAAAAAATACCATTACATACATGGCTAGTGTTTGAGGCTTTTATTCTATTTCTAAAAGATTCTCTCGCCTCTTAATCCCTGGACGGTGGCTGCAAACTGACCAGGTCACCTCCCTGGCTCTGTCACTAATTCACAACGTGATGAGGCCTCAGTTCTCCCCTCAGTTCCATGGAGGTGGTCTGACAGGCTCAGGTGTGGGGTCTATATCTCCCACAAACTAGGAGAGGTAGCAGATATCAGAACTCAGGGGGCAACTAGAGCCCTGGCTGTGTTGGAGGTGTCCACATGGTGCTGGAGCTGGGTCCCTGGGGTGGGACTGGCACCTGGTGAGCATGGGCACACAGGCTCTGTGATGCCTTTCCCCAAGGGCACGGGACCACCGTCTCTGTCTCTGCTTTGGGATCCACTTCTGTGTCCTCTAGGACCATCCAGCTGCTATGTGACAATTCCATGGGAGGGCTTCTTGGTGTTAAATCAGGGTCTCCCAGTCACAGTTTCCAATGCAGAATAGTGTCCTTTCTCCCTGGGACCCTTCTGCAGCCCTGCCTTGGCTCCCCGCCGCCCAGGGTCTGTTCCTGCAGACCCCCCAATCCTTCATTGGCTCAGGAACCACCACCAACGTGGTGATGTCTTGCATCTTTGAGGTCAGTAGAGGGTGACATTGGCATGTAAGTGGTCAGGTGGGGCCGCTCTGACTCATGCTGAGTGTCCCAGTAACCAGGCCAGCCTGCCACAGCACACACCTCACCATCAGCAGTGGGAGGGAGGCAGAGGGGTAGGGATTGCAGCTGCGAGTAGTCACAGATTGTTGGCCTGATTCTAAAGTTGGCCAGGCTGTACCCCTGTGGAAGGTAAGCTGTCACATCTAAGCCCACTGAAGTCCAGGCAGTGTCAGCTCTCAGTCCCTAGAGGGATGTTTGGGTAGTAGGGTCAGGCAGGCCCTTCCTGCTCTAGCCATCCTCTCCCAGTCACCCTGAGGCCCACACTTCAGGCTGAGGGGCCCTGTGTGGGGGCTCCTCCCCATGTGCAGCCTCATGATTTGCTGGGTCCACTGTTGTGGGGGGGGCTGCTTCCCATGTGCAGCCTCATGGTTTGCTGGGTTTGCTGTGGCGGGGAGGCTGTTCCCCATGTGCAGCCTCATGGTTTGCTGGGTCTGCTGTGGGGGGAGCTGCTCCCCATGTGCAGCCTTGTGGTTTGCTGGCTCTGCTGAGTGTCCATTTGGGGACAGTATCTTGAGTACCTCTGTTGCTCATGGATGTGACATATACATTATTACTTCCAGCTTCTCTCTGCACCATCACTAAAAATCTGAGATGCCAAAACCTCTGTGGCCACCATGGCTGCTCCCAGAGAGTGATGGCTCTGTTTTGAGGTGTCCATCCAGCAATCGTGGAGTGCCGGCTGCTTGCCAGGCACCATACTCATCATGGGGCTGTACTGGGATTGGATAGACATAGGCCTGCCCTGGCATGGCATGTATTCTGGGGGACTCAAACAGGTGTAGAGACACCATGGGCACAGCACACAGTCAGGGCATGGCAGGGTGCAGCTGTGTACTGGGCAGTCAGAGAGCCCCAGAGGGGAACGCAGGTCTTAGGGAAGTGAAGAGTCAAGTGCACTGAGGTCTGAAGGAAGAGTCATCCCGAGAGGCCTCTGGGCAAAGGCATGAGTGGGCTGTGGAGGTGTGGGAGGAACAGAAGGGAATGTGAGGCTGTGAGGGCTGGGGCAGGGAAAAGGCACTGTCTACTGCGCCAGTCCCTAACCCACTGTCCCTTTCAGCTGTGCCCTGAGTAATGTGAAGAAGGTATCCCTGGAGCTGGGCGGGAAGTCGCCCCTCATCATCTTTGCTGACTGTGACCTCAACAAGGCTGTGACAATGGTGAGGGCTGAGCCTGGGGTGGTAAGGAGGGGGCAGAGGGCTACCACAGGGGCACTACAGGGACAGAGGGTCAGGATTGTGGGAGGGGGAGGAGGACCTCGCTTTGGTTCCACAAATGCACATGTTCAGCCTAGCCTTAGTGGCAGGAAGGGGACTTGGAGCAGGAATGACATGTGTCTTCCAAAATTATGACCTGAGGAGTTTCATAACCATCAGGACAGCTGGAATCAGCTGCCTGTTACACACACATATACAGAGGGTGTCAAAAAAAATGTGTACACACTTTAAGAAAGGAAAAAAATGCATTAAAATTCTAATATTCTGAGCTTGGTGTCCATAGCATGGTGGTTACACTGCCAGCCACATATGCCAAGGGTGGTGGGTTCGAACCCAGCCTGGGCCAGCTAAACAATGGCAATACAAAAAGCCAGCATTATGGCGGGCGCCTGTGGTCCCAGCTTCTTGGGAGGCTGAGGCAAGAGAATCACTTAAGCCCAAGAGTTTGAGGTTGCTGCAAGCTGTGACACCACGCCACTCTATTGAGGGTGACACAGTGAGACTCTGTCTCAAAAAAATTCAATACTCAATCTATACTGATAACAGAAGATGAATACAAGTCATTTTGAGCACCTCTTGTAATTGCAGAAATCAAACATGACTTCAAAGTTATAATTTTAATACCCTTTATACACATGCACATATTTATATTTGTACAATACATATATTATATATAAAACAGAGAAACACAGGTCACACTCCATCTGCTTTGAAGTACACATAGAGACCTTTTCCGTCCGAGAGACGAGCAAACCAGGGATGCTAACCTACTTCATATGGAGAGCATGTTACTATGTACATGCCGCCTAGAGTATACTGTAAACCTTAAATACACACAACAAACTCATTCAAAAAAATAGATGAGAGCAAAGCAGAGCTCTGAGCACTCCGGCACAGCTCTGCTAAGAGTAGCTCTTTGCAGTGGACATGTGCTGGCCCCACTGTCCTGCTGGGAAACGTCTGGCAAGTTAACCTCTTTGGGCCTCTGTGCTTCCCTGTGCAATAGGGACACATTGACATCTGCCTCCTGGGCCTGTGGGAGGATGAATGTGCTTGAGGGGCTTAGGACAGCAGCCACAGGTACCACATAAGTGTCGGTTCCTGTTCTCACCATTAGTTTTGTCACTGTCCTCTTTTTGCTCCTGTGGGAACAAACAATTAAGACCTTGTCCAACCCGGTGCCAGATATGACCCCAACCCCCATATAAGTCCCATTGTGCCTTAGAGGGTGGCGTGATGTCCCAGGGTAGATACGAGCAGGAGTCAAGCCCATTAGGTGGAAGGACCAAGGGAGGGGCCTTGCTTACTGCCCCAGGTGGGCCCCTCAGCCGTAGGGTTTTGGCCCCAGTGCCATGGTAGACACTGCTTGGCCCTGTCTTTAGGTTGCTTGGTGTTAAATTGGGGTCTCTCTTCTAGGATAGGTGGTCTTGACTGTGTCTGTCCCTCCTTCTCTGGCCTTCCCACACAGGGCTACTCAAGTTTGAATAGCAGGCTTGCTTGGGGCCACTGAGGACCTTTATGTGGAGTGCTTGCCAGGAGTCCCCTGGGCCTGGGTAGCCTCCCTCCCAGTCATTCCGGGGGGGCTTGCTGCTGCCTCTGGTCACCGCCACCTGTTCCATGCTCAGACACTGCTCAGCACCCCTCCTGTGAGCTCTTGACATGATAGGCTCAAAAATAGAAGGGTCAGCATATCCTGGTCACCCCAGTGGGCCCACCCCATGTGCAGATGGTCTCCACATTCTACAGTGTGGATGTAGCCGTGGGCCTGTGGCAGAATCAGGACTTGGTCTGCCTCCTTCAACCTGTGGCCTTAGGGCTCAGTGTCTTCACTTCCTATGCTGTCACATCTTATCTCTCCTTGGAGGGACTGAGGATTGCATCCTTCACCCTGCCTCCTTCACCCTGTGGCTGGGCCTGACCTGCAGGAGATCAAGACATATGCATGCCCCCTTATCCTCAAGAAGTGGTGACTGGGCCCTGGCAGAGCTGGGGGCTGGAGGCCTTGGGGGAGCCGTGACCTGGTTTTGTCCATTTCTGAAGGGAATGAGCTCCGTTTTCTTCAACAAAGGGGAGAACTGCATCGCCGCAGGCCGGCTTTTTGTGGAAGACTCCATTCATGATGAGTTTGTGCAGAGGGTGGTGAGTCCCGGTCTGGGGTCTGGGGGTGCTGGCTCACTAGGACAGCAGCCTGGCTGGGGGGCTGGATCAGGGGAATCAGGGCTTGGTCAGGTACGGCCAAGCTCCACGTCTACCTGGGCCAGTGGACCCTCAGGGAGTTGTACTGAGTCTTCATTGGCTTTTACTATCAAGTAAAATCAATGTGATGAGGCCTCAGTTCCCCACCAGTTCCATGAAGGTGGTCTGACAGGCTCAGGTTTGGGGTCTACATCACCCACAAGCTGGGAGAAGTAGCAGATGTCAAACCTCAGGCAGCAACTAGAGCCCTGGCTTTGCAAGAAACAGCAAAACCCCATGGCTCAAATTGACATAACCAAAATGGGTCCATCTTGGGTTGGTTCCCTAGAAGTGGAGCCTGAGGCAAGAATTCAAGTGCATGGGATTTACAAGGGGCCTCCTGGGTGAGGCCTAGAAAGTGGAAGGGGCCAGGAGCGAACAAGGGACAGAGTGGACAAAGGATGTGGCCTCAGGTGAAATATAACCCTAATCTGACCATAGCCAGGAGCCCTGGAGCAGGCAGGTGTTGCCTTGGGGTGCCCCTAAGTTGGTGAGTGGCAGCTGCCATCAGCTGCTGAAAATGCCAGTAGCCACCTTGTAGCTGTGGGGATCTGGTGGGCTCTGGACATAATCTTCTCACTCTTTCCCCACCAACTGCTGGTCCAGGGATGACAGCAAGTGGAGGCTGGCTCAACCCAGCTGGCAGCCCTTCCGCCATCCCTTCCCTGACCAGGGATACTGGAGAGTCAGTTGAGAACCTCTATGGTGGCTCTAGACAAAGTATATCTGGGAAGCCAGGAGAAGAGAGAGAGCCTGTAAGCTAAGGACAGGGTGGCCATGCCCCCAGGGAGAGCCCTGGAGAAGAGCTGCTCTAGAACTGGTGCAGGGCTCAGGGTAGGGAGGGCAGTGGAAAGGGAAGATCTTTCCAGGCAGGGCTGCAGCAAACAACTCACTCCCCAGTGGCTACAAATAGCAGCCGTTCACTGAGGTCACAATTCTCGGCTAGCAGCCTGGGCTGAGACCTGAGCTTGCTTAGGCCTCTGCAGTGGCTGCTACTCACAGGGCAGCTGGCAGCTGGGTGTGCTCACAGGGTGAAGAGAGAGCAGAGGGCTCTTGGAACTCACAAGGCATCTCCCCCACCACATGCTGACACCACTGGCTGTCAAGTCACTGGCCAGCACAGATTCAAAGGGTGGGGACATGGCGCCTGCCCTTAGTTGGAGGCATCACCCAAAGTGTGTCCACTTGGATAATCTGTGGCCAGCCTGGCCAAGCAAGTCCCATTGCTCTGATAGGCCCAGCACAGGAATAACTGGGCCAGGACAAAGGCCCATCGACAAGTAGAGATGAGAGTAGGTCCAGGGGCCACTGAATGGGGTGTGTTGTTGGAGGCACATAGGTCTTGTCCAGGGATCTGCAGGGGAGTCATCAGGGATAATTCTCTGGATAGGTGTGATCCCTGATAAAGGGAAAGAGGGGCTTCCAGGAGGCCTTACAGGTCATTCTCTGAGGCTGGAGACCAGGGAGCAGTTTGGGTCTCCAGCTTGGGAACAAAGCAGGGACTTGGTAGCAGGATGGAGACCTTTTCAGGACAGTCAGAGGTGCTAAGTGGGTGGAAGGGCAGAGGGTGGTCCCAGGTGCTTGTCTGGTCAGGGCCTGGTCTTAAAAGAGGAGGCCAGTCCATGCTGACCATGATGTATCTCAAATGTGGATGGGATGATCTTGTTTGACTTTAGGCTCCTGGGAGGGGCCAGCTGCAGTGCAGCTGGAAGGTTTGGTGTCTGCCTCGCCCCTGGTTGTGTTCCTCAAGCTCCTTAACACCTCCTCCCATAATGCTGCTTCACATTCTGAGTCTTCACATCCCCCAGCCCCAAATCATCAGATGTCCTGAGGAGACCCGAGCCAACATCTCTAGGCACTGAAGCCCAGACTAACTTTTCTGTTGACTGAGGCAGCAGGGAAGGAATCCTAGAGAAGGGGCTTCAGAGATGCATTTGAAATGGGCAGCATCCAGGGCAGGGTGGTCACTAGGCCTCCCTGGGCTTGGGTCTCCCTTAGAGACTTTGGCACATCCACATACAGGAGGCAGAGGGGTTTCAGCCTGGAAGGTAGGGTTGGAATCAGAATTTGGAAAGCCCTGAGAGCTAGACAACAGAGCACAGACTTTCTCCAGGGGTCAGCGGTGGGTCCCTGAAATGCAAACGGAGAAGGTGGCTTGGAGGCGACCTGTTGTCAGAAATTGCAGCAGCATCCAGGAGAGATGTGACTTGGAGGTCCTCCCACAGGTAGAAGAGGTGAAAAAAATGAAGATTGGCAACCCTCTAGACAGGGAAACCACCCACGGGCCGCAGAACCACCAAGCCCACCTGAGGAAGCTTCTGCAGTATTGCCAGCGTGGCGTGAAGGAAGGGGCCACACTGGTTTGTGGTGGGAAGCAAGTCCCTCGACCAGGTCAGTCTGGGAGTGCCAGGCCCACTGGGGTAAACTAAGGCAGCTGGTGCCGTGGCCTCTGACTTTCTGCCCAGCTCTCATGAAGACAGCTAGAGGCCTGGGACAGGCAGTCAGGCTTCAGGCCACTTCTGTGATTGTGAGGGGGATGACGTGGCTACTTTGGCACTGGCCAGACTCAGGTGAGACTTGGTGAGGTGAGGACATAGTACTGGAGACATTACTCAGTGGTGGTTTAATCCACAGCAGACTGGACTTTGATTTCCCCTAAATTCACTGCAGCCTTCAATTCCTCACCTCCCATGAACACTGTGACACAAGAGTTTGTGATTTTCTTTCTACTTCATTGGCTATTACTTCTTGGTGCTACTCTTTGGTGAAAACTCCTCCACCTGTCCCCTAAGTGCAAGTACATACACAGGTCTGTCCTTGACTTGGAGCTCTTTTTATGGTGGACACTTGACCAGGAGCATCTCACCTTCTGCAGCAGCTCAGATCCTCCCAGGTCTGTCTTTCTGGGCTCTAGCCCACCCAGAGCTCTTGAGTACATAGCTGACACTAGACATCTCCACCCAGCTGTCCCTCAGGATGTTTAACTCATTGGTCATCACCATGTCCACACCTGCTTCTCTAGAATCCTCTCTGACCAAGCCATCCCAGGCAGAGGAGCAGGAGCTTCAGGGAAGGGTTATTTGTGAAGCTTTCCTTTTATGAAGGAGCCAATGTGGTGACAGATGTGTCCCCTTGCTCCCTGGGGACACGTCTGTCACCACATTGGCTCCTTCATGCTTGCACAGAGGAGGTACACAGTAACATTGATGGACTGAAGGAGGGAAGAAAAAGAGATAATTGTTTCTCTTTTTACCCCCTACTTTTAATTATTTGCCTAGTTCTGTTAAATCTGAGCATCACTCTTGCCACTACTGTGCCAGCAGCACCCAGCATCTCATCTTGCTGGGCCTGTCACTGCAGCCACTTCAGTGGCCTTGGGATCACTTTTGGTGCCTTTACCCATGCAGCTGCCAGAGCTCTGGTGACTTCTGCAGTGTTAAGACATGTCAGCAGTGACTCGTCCTCCCGTGACAGCAGCCTGAACTCCTTCACTTCACACCAGGGTCTCTCATGGTCTGTGTATGACTTGCCCTCCACCCGTGCTTGGGCCCTGTTGAATGCTGCTTGGGCCTCTTGTGTTTTCTTGCCCTCTGTGTCCACTTTTCCTGGCTTAGCAGACACTTCCCCAGCATCCCCACCTGGAGATCATCTTCCATTCAGCCCAAAGGAAATATAAGCACAGGTATTCCTGTGTCACCCCTCACACTGCACAGAGCTTTCAGGGCTGCTTCATTCCCACTGTCTACTCACACTTCCCACTCCCACCAGATGAGAGTCCTGTGAGGCCAGAGACGTGCCCAGAGCACTCACAGGGCAAGGATGGCAGGGCTCAGCAATGATGGGAGGGCATATGGTGATGGCAGTGTGCACAGAGCAGGGCACAGAGTGAGAGGCCTCAAAGTTCTGGAGTGGGGCTGGCAGGACCCAGGCCCTGGCTGGGGTGGGGAGGTATGTGCCCTCCTATATACCATGTGTCCCTGTGTCCCCTGCAGGTTTCTTCTTTGAGCCAACTGTTTTCACGGATGTGGAAGACCACATGTTCATTGCCAAGGAAGAGTCCTTTGGGCCCATCATGATCATCTCCCGGTTTGCTGATGGGTAGGGAGTCCTGCTGATGGCTCTTTTTTTTCTTTTCTTTTAATTTCAGGTTAATCTGAGGGCACATATGACATGATTAAGTTACAATGTTTGTGTTTGTTAGGTGAGGTCCCTGATGTAGTATACCCCTCACCCAGTAGGTGCCATATTGCTGATGGCTTTTGAGGGCCTGGGTCTTTTCTGTGTATTATCAGGGTCTTCGTGTGAGGTTTTGTCTTTGCATAGTCTGAGGGAAGCCAGAGGAGTGCTCGGACAGATGGGGGCTACAGGAACCACCTGGGCCGCCTGCCATGCTTTCCTCAGCCATAGAAGTCTCTGACTCCTGAGAAGATAGCCCCAGTGGCAGGAGGCTCCCAGTCCCCCTCCCTCTTCCTCACCGGCAACGGTTTCCATGAGTCTCTGTCCTAGTGGCCTGTGGTGAGCACTGAAACACCCTGGAGCTGAGTAGCTCAGAATAACCAGGGTGATTCATTCTCCTCATGAGTCTACAATTTGGTCAAGTTTCTATAAGGGGAGCCCATCTCTGCTCTGGACCACAACCAGCCCCATCTGGGAGGACAAAGCTGCTGTCTGCCCCTCCATTCTGTCCCCCACAGAGACCAAGAAGGAGCTACTAGGCACCTTAGCCATCTGGCCTCAAAAGCCCAGGACATTCCTTCCACCAGAGCCTGCTGGACATACATATCATCATGGCCAGCTCAGCTCACAATCCACTGAAAATGGCAGGACTGTGAAGGTCCCTGGCTGCCCTCCATCTGTGTAGCACCTCAGAACAAGTGACAAAAGGCCACCTCATCCTCATATTCTACTACTAGCTATCAAATGGAATAACAAAATTGCCACGATATGCTGATTTTATTAGACTAAAAGACTTTAGTGCCATCTACCAAATAAATATGATAATGTCTTTAAACCTCTGGGTTCTAGTGAACACCCAAACCTCCTGAGGGCACATGTGGGCACCCAGTGGGCCCTTTCTGAGTGCTTGTGGCCATGTCTGCAAGGACCCTATGGCTGATGGCTCATGCACCTGCCTCGTCCTCTCACTGTATCCTTGCCCTTCTCCACCCTGCCCTCTGTCTCCTGTGACTTGCTTTAACTCCAGCCTGGTTTTCTCCTCTGAAGGGCCTTTGTGGCAGGGAGTGTGCAGTGGGGATAGCTGCTGGGCCTGACGTCCAGGCTGGACCCTCTTCCCCTTCCTCAGGGAGCTCTCTCTGGATTTTTCCTCCAGGGATGTGGATGCTGTGTTGTCTCGGGCCAATGCCACGGAATTTGGCCTAGCTTCTGGGGTCTTCACCAGGGATATCAACAAAGCCCTGTATGTGAGTGACAAGCTCCAGGCTGGCACTGTGTTTGTCAACACGTACAACAAGACTGATGTGGCTGCTCCCTTTGGAGGATTCAAGCAGTCTGGATTTGGCAAAGACCTGGGTAACCGACTCCTGCCTGTGGGAGGGTTTCATTTGTTCATTCAACTAGTGCTGTGAAATATCCCTCCCCTGTGACAGGCCCTGTCCCAGGTGCTAGGGTGTGTCATATCTCACCGGGAGAGGCCAGGTGATAAGTCAGGGAACAGGGTGCTTGCAAAGAGAAAAGAGTAATGGGAGGAGGCGAAAAGAGTAACCTGGGAGAAGAGCCCCTGGCCAGGGGGCAGCCAGAGCCTTTCTTACTGGGCACCTGCACCTGAGTGGTGAGCAGTTGGCCAGGAAGGCCTGGGGGTGCTGTCCTTGGCAGAGAGATCAGCAGATCCTAGGGGTACCGGCTTTGGTCTTAGAGCTCCCGAGGGGCTAGAGTGGTTGGACTGGGCCAAGAGGCAGGAGGAGGGAGGACACGAGGCCTAAGAGGCACGTAGGGGCCAGGCCTTGGGTGCTGGGGGCCGTGGCCAGGAGCTCAGCATCATCCTCAGTGTGAGGGGGCTGAGTGTGCCCCCAAGGACCCATGGGCATTGTGAGTCCACCAGCAGCATTGGTGTCACCAAGCACAGCAGGCGGCGTCCTCAGGCACACATGGGAGCAGTGTACACCCCACCTGATGTTGTGCCTGCTTAGTGCACGGGATTGCTGCTTTCACCCTCCTCTTCCTGCCACTGACTCAGGCCTCCTGCTGCTCTCTCCATTGTGCATAAGGGAAGACAACAGGGGACTAGAAAGGTCTGATGGGCAAGTGTACTAGAGCCCGTGGCCAGGCCCAGGGAAAGCAGTGTCTCTTAGAGGCCTCAGCCTCTGTTTCCAGGCTCCGTGCCAGCTCAGAGACGTCTCCTCTTCAGTGACAACATCAGGCTGACTCTGCAATCTAAGGGCATCACTGCTGTTTTTTCTCCCTCTCCCCTGCCTCTACCTTTCAAGCCCTGTAGAAAACCCCAGGGTGCTTGTGAGAGGAGCCCACTTGTGCCCACAGGGCAAGGAGCAGGGCACACATACACAGGCTGGACACTTGGGCTCTCTCTGTCCTTGTCGGCTTTCTCCTCCACCTCCCCCTAAGCCACCTTCTTGGGGTCCACCATAGGAATCCATGAGGCCCATCAGTATCTAGGGAAGACTATGGGGAAGTCCCCTGGACATGATCTCAGCCACTTAGGACTCTTCTCTGAGTCCTCCTAGCTCTTTCCCACTCAGGTTCCTACTTCCTGCACAGAGAGAACCAGCATCTTCCCTGGGACAGACTTACACTTCACACATCCTAAACAGTCCCCCCTAGGGAGGGTCAGAGACCTTGGAGAGACACAGCAGCAGCAGGGCAGCACTGGTCTTGGCACCAGCTACAGCCAGGGGGGGAGCAGCCACAGCCCACACAAACTTGTGGGGCAGTGATGCATCAGCTACTTGCCCAGCTGAGGGTGGGGCTGGTGCGTCTACCACCAAAACAATCTCTGCCTCCTTCAGCCAGTGGGGCTGCCCCTACTAGACAAGGTGGTGGGAGCTGGGGAGACTGTAGAAAGATTGCCCCTGATTGGCTCTGTATTCTGGGGAGTCTCAGCTCTAGTATGTACCAACAGGAGTACCTGGGAAGGGTACATGGGTTCCCTGCACCTCAGCTCCATCTGTAGATGGGGGAGCATGGCTATCCCTACTGGGTTGCTCCAGGGACTTTGCGAGGATATGAATGTTGTGCTGGGACCAGTGGTGGCCTATGACCATGACGTGTCCCAGCAGCATGTACTGTCTTACAGGAGAGGAAGCCCTGAATGAATATCTACGGGTCAAGACGGTGACCTTCGAGTACTGAAGAATGGTCTCAGTGGTGCCTCCTCATCCTGTTCACTGTGTCACCTTCTCTCCTGGGTGTCTGGGCTGGCTGCCTTGGTGGCTGCTCACCCTCTTTGTCCCCAGTCTGGTGCACAGCCCTTCCTACTGGAGTGGCAGTGAACACCCTCCTGCTGGCCCTACCTGCTTCCCAGGCAGCAGCCTCTAGCTGGGTGAGGAGTGACTCCTAGGAGAATAAAGGTTCTGAGCAGAAGCTGTCTATACCTCTGTGTCTTTCTGCCTCATCCAGGTTGCTTCTGTGTGGCCCTGAGTTTTTTTATAGTTGCCCCAAGTCCAGGGCTTGGCCTGGGATAGCCGGAACCCTGGGAGTGGGGGGTGCACAGGAGGAAGTGGATGAGGGTCAGCTCAGGCCTCCTACACACAAGTGCTGAGACAGAGGCACAAGAGTTTTGGTGTGTCATGCCTGGGAAATACACATGAGATCGGGCAGGGGAAGTCCTGGACTTGATACAGCTAATAGGCCAGGTCCCCTCTGTGAAAGCTCAGTTACCAAGGGCAGCCTGCTGACTACCATCCAGAGGGCCTGCAGTGAAGGCAGGGTGCTGGCTGCCTTCTGCCTTCTGTGTTTCCCTGGGGCTGCTCCTGGGCCGGGGGGCTCCCTCTTTGCTTTGCCTTTCCTCCTCTCTTTCCTGTGCCTTCCCATCTGTGGGAGCCTGAAGCCTACCCCTCTGCACCCCACCTATAGGCCCCAAACACAATAACCCAATCTACCGGCTGTCACTTCACTTTCTCCCACCTGTCACCTTCTTCTTGACAATCCAACCCTCACCACCACTTGGCTCTGCCTCTGTGGATCCCTGAGGGGCCCTTTTCCTACTTGGCGAGAGCACCCTGCTCAGCCCCTACTCATCTAGGCCTGTCTGCAGTCCTGTCTTCATTGTACACTGCCCTTGCTGGGCCTGTGACATCCCATCTCCTTGGAGGCCCCCTGCCTGGCTCTCCTCATGGAGTATGTGCTTTCACAGGAGGTTTGCCCAGACCTCCCCTTGCCAGGGGTAGAGCAGCAATGATAGCAAGCAATAATTTGCAGAGTACTAAGTACACACCAGTTTGTTGAGTGTGAACTGCAGGCCAGGCATGGTTCCAAATCCTTTCTATATGTTTACCTCACTTACTGCTCCTTATCCCAGTGAGGCAGCAGCTATTTTTATCTCAGTTACAAAGAAGGAAATTGAAGAGAAGTTTTGTTGCCTAATGCTACCCAGCTCCTATAGAATTATGTTGCCTTATTCCTCACCCCTCTCCAATCTCCTGGAACTGCTCACCAGGGCCTCACTCTCCCTCAGGCCTGAAGGGGTGGCCTGTGGAGGCAGCTGCCGCTGGGCACCCACACCTACCTTGGGGACAGCTAACGTACCCTTCCTGTGGCCATGGGCCCTGCCCACAATGATCCATATGCTGCTATGATCAGGCCACGGTTCTCTCAAGACCTTAAAGGTCCAGGAAAAGGGCAGCACCTGTGGCTCAAGGAGTGGGTCGCTGGCCCCACATGTCGGAGGTGGTGGGTTCAAAACCCAGCCCTGGCCAAAAACTGCAAAAAAACAAAAACAAAAACAAAAGGTCTAGGAAAAATGAGCAATCGCCACTCTGTGTGGCTTTTCAGAGTCTCACAGCCCAGACCCACTGCCAGGCCCTGGGCAGCCTACCCTTGTCCATTTTCAACCTGCCTCCTTGTGGCATGGCAGGCTTGGTCTTCCTGGGGCAACCAGCATTCTAGTCTCACTTCTTGCTGCCATAGAAGGAAAAAACGTGCTTTGTACTTCTTGCCTAAAGACTTTGAAGATCAACGCTACCCCAGAATTGGTTTTCTACCGTGATGCCTTGTCCTGGAGATGGCACCTCCTTGAGAGGAGGCCTGTCCCCATCTCTAGGGATGGGGACTTGCCCTGGCACAGGGCACACACCAGAACAGATGAGTCCCATCTGCCCCTTCCTTTGTTCCCTTTGCTCTCCCCTTGTGAAGCTGTGTGCACTGCCGCCAGCGCCTAGTCCACCCCTGAAAGCAATTGTGGAACTATTTTTCTGGAATGGCCATCAGAGTGGTCATTGTATGAAGTTGGACAACTAAGTTGATAAACTCATCCCAAAACAGTGCTCTGAAGAGTGAACTAGGTGCTGGTGTCTGTGCACAGCTTCCCAAGGAGAGCACTTCGAAGGTGACCATAGTGGTATTCAGCAATGAGGTGTGGAGCACTTATTCTACCATGAGTTTGTGAACTTAATTGTCTGACACTGTAAGACCTATTAGCTATCCCCTAATTTTCTTTTCTTTGTCTTCATCCTACTTCAGTAATTTTACCCAAGCATGTGGCTCCCCAGAAGAAAGTCCAAATTCCCAGCCTCTTCCGCAGGACCAAGTTCCAGTCCCCAGGACACACATGGAACTGATTTGTGCCCTTCTGATACAGGCCCTATAGAGGGTGTCATGCTGTTGCCCTTCCCCTTTCCCTCCCAGAGGGTGGAAGCAGACTCTGGGGACATGGTGGTGGGCCTGTTCCCATCATACAGACAAGGATACCTTAGGGAGATGGAGGGAACTGGAATCCCACCATTGTGGAACCATGTCTCAACTAAGGTAACTCACTGTTATCATTGCATGATGGACATGCTTTTATCACTCTTTTTTTTGAGATATACTCTCACTTTGTCACCCTTGGTAGAGAGCCATGGTGTCATAGCTCACAGCAACCTCAAACCCCTGGGTTAAGCATTCTCTTGCCTCAGCCTCCCAAGGCACAACAATACAGGCATCTGGCACAATGCCTGGCTATTTTTAGAAATGAGGTCTCACTCTTGCTCAGGCTGGTCTCAAACCAGTAAGCTCAGGCAATCTACCTGCCTCAGTCTCCCAAGTGCTGGGATTACAGGCATGAGCCTTCACACCAAGCCCTATCACTGTCTTTTTGTGGTTTTAAAGTACATTTATGTCTCACTATGTTAACAGAAGCGTTTAAGGTGCTTTAAAAGTAAAATAAACAAAAATACGCACAAGTGAGGGAGCCAGGAAGAAAGCGGCAGTGAGGTGAAAGGAATGTGGAGTCAGCGTCAAAACCACAGGCTGCGAAATTTTGTGTTCTTCCAAAGTTGGACCATAATTTATCTCAGAGCTTTCTGGCCACCAAGAATATAAGGCAGTACTTTTCAACATTTTTTTATCTCATGGTACACTTGAACCTATAAATAAACTTCTGTGGCACATTTAAATTATGTTGGTCAAAAAAAAAAAAAAAAAAAGAAGGCAGTGCCTGTGGCTCAGTGAGTAGGGCACGGGCCCCCTATACTGGGTGTGGCGAGTTCGAACCCAGCGCTGGCCAAACTGCAGCAATAATATAGCCATGTGTTGTGGCGGGTGCCTGTCGTCCCAGCTACTCGGGAGGCTGAGGCAAGAGAATCAGTTAAGCCCAAGAGCTGGAGGTTGCTGTGAGCTATGAGGCCATGGCACTCTACCAAGGGTGACAAAGTGAGACTCTGTCACAAAAAAAAAAAAAAAGATATATATATATATACACACACACACAGACACACACACACACACATACTTGGGCTTTGAACTTCTTTCAAAATAATTTAATTAATGATCTTTAAAATTTTTCATGGCACACCTAAGATCCCCTTAGGACACACCAGATGAAAATCACTGGTATAAGGAAACCTGGCCAGTGGCTTAATTCAGTGTTCATATGCCAGTAGCAACCTAGCTTTTCTGCTCCACACTTGCAGTTCATCAGTTCACTCAACAGATCTCTTGAGTCTGGTGTATGTCCAGTATAGGTCTGTGAGAGGGTCAGGGATAGAGTCTGGGCCAGGGTTCAAAAAGAGGAAAGGAAGCCAGTCCAGGGACTAAGGATAGACTTTATTTTAAAGGAGTAGAATGGAGTCTGACCAGAAGTAAGCCCCCCCTTACACACAGTTTCAAGAGACTTTTATTAGTGTAGTTAGAATGTGGGAGGGTTCATGAGAGGAGCGGGATGCTGTGTCTGAGATCGATTGTTGAATTATTGCCTTCCTCAAAAGGGGTTAATCTTGCACCTACCTGGGCCTTATCTCTAGTGTCAGCCAGGACCAGGGTAGGAGATTCTGATGTTTCCCAGGAACATCAGCCTTGGAGCATTTCAAGAGGGTGGAAAAGTGGTTGCTGTGACCATGCCATTTGGTCTCTGACCTGCTTTTTATCACCAGCTGATTTCCCAGGATAGCTATACTCTTGTCAGGATCATGAGGACTTACAGGAGTATGTGAAGGGGGTTCCTGTGACCATGCAGTTTAGTTTCCAGCCTGCTTTCTTTGGTTACCTGTCTGTCAAATGGCTGTACTTTCTTCTTCACAGTCTGGTGGCTTGTCTCTGATTGGCAAAGGTCCTTATTTTATATCAACAGAAAGGAAGCCATATTCTGTAAAATAATTTAAAGAGGTTTATCCTGCGCCAAATTCCAGGACCATGGCCCAGAGCCACATCCAAGAAGCCTAGAGCAAGTGGAGTCACAGTGGTGGAGTCACATTTCAGGGAGACAGGAATTATAGGTAAAGTCATAAATCCATGTGGAAGGCGTATATTGGTTTGACCAATTCTCACTGCAACATATTACCTCCTGGAAAAGAAAAACACATTACCAAAACTATTTCAGGAAGAAGTAAAAAAACTGACCAAACTTGTTAACTTTTGGAAAAAATACAGGAAAATATCCCTTAGGACTGTCTTACACTGTAGTTGCAACTCCCCTCCACTCCATGAGCTTATTTCTTGCTCAGGCAGCAAGTCCATGGTGGATTGTTCCAGTTATCTATCCTGTTCCAAGACTCAGATAGCCAGCTGCTGTGGCAGACGCGAAGGCAGCCCTGAGGAGTCTATGTCAAGCTGCAGAAGCTCTGATGGGGAAGGAGGTGTCTCCTCTGCCTCCAGCCAGTGGCCTAGGGTAGCCACAGAGTGCCACCCAATCGCAGGGACTGGGAGGTGCAGCCTTCCATGTGCCTCCAGGCTGCAGCTGGAGAAACAGCTAATTCCCACACCTGTGTAGCAGAATATTACAGGCTGAGGTCATGAGGGTAGAGCCTTCCTGATGGGAATAATGCCCTTACAGGAAGAGATTCTGTTACCGAGGTTTACTTGTTCTTGAGGCTGCATCAGAAGAGCAGGAACAAATGGTTTTTGAGGAGAAGGAAAGGAAAATTTATTACTTTGCTGACAAAGGAGGAAAGATGGCAGACTGTCTCAAAATACCGATTTTTCCGGCACACAGGCAGAAACATAGTGCTTTCAAAGGAGAAGGACCTGTTGTCATTCAACTAATAATATAATGATTCTTAGGCCCTATCTCTGTCCCATCTCTGAGGAAGACAAAAGCAGACCTCTGCCCACCAGGGGCTGGCCTCCAGGCCCATCTTTTCTCCTCCAGGCCATTGCCCAAAGCTGGAGTACAGATTTCAGTTTCCAAAAAGAGTGGAGAAAGTTTTAAAGAGAAAAACATGAGGCCATTTCCTCTGTTATGCTATCAGAGGGCTTGGTCTCTCTTTCTTCACTGGCACACCCTGAAGAAATGTCCATGTGAGGTCACAGCAAGAAGGTGGTTGTCTGCAACACAGGAGATCCTGTCCCTGAGACCGACCTCTGGTCATTCTGGCCCCTTGATCTTGGTCTTCTAGTCTCTAAAACCATGAGAAAATAAATTCCTATTGTTTAAGCCACCCAGTTTGTGTATTTTGTTACAGCATCCTGAACTAAGACACAGATCATAGAAAAAGAGGAAATTCCACAGAGCTACCACATCTCTAGTGCCTAAACTCGACAAAACACAAAGCCAAAACTATGGCTCAAACATACAAATGGCAAAATATTTAACATCTTCAATAAAGTACCTGTAAATTGAATTCAACTAGTTGTGAAAAATAGTTCGTTATGACATCATGTAGTTCGTCATGTGCATCCCAGAAGTACACCGATGGTTTAAAGCAGGGATCCTCAAACTTTTTAAATGAGGCCAGTTCACTGTCCCTCAGACCGTTGGAGGGCTGGACTGCGGGTCCCAGGACGGGTTGGCTGCTAAGCAGGACAGGCAGAGGTGGCAAAAACACCTGGCAGGCCGGGTAAATGTCCTAGGCGGGCTGCATGTGGCCCGTGGGCCGTAGTTTGAGGACGCCTGGTTTAAAGGGAAATATAGAATTGCCTCCATTGATAATCAAACACCACTTTTCTGTGTACTTGTGTTCAAATCTTACAACCATTACTTTATGACTTAAGTAAGTACTTACCTTCTCTGATCTCCATTTCTTCATGTCTGTAGAATGGGATAATATAGTTCTTTATAGCGAAATGAAGTGTTTAACACATATTTGTGTGAGATGCAATTGCTCAATGTGCCATCATTATTTTTATCACTTTAAATAAACAGATAATTCAGTAGTTTTACATCTATTTATTCCACAAATATATATGTTGGGGACCTACTATGTGCCAGACACTGATCTAAAAGAAAAGATTTCTGCCCTCACCAAGCATATAGACCAACCACACAGCCTGAAAATATTTTTTAAAATTAAGAAGTTAGGCATGTCATGAATGAATAAAAAGTATGTAGATACTATTCTATTTTATCACTTCCACAAATGTACACAAATCTATTATAAAAAGTTAAAACTTATCAAAACTTGCACATACACTGATACTAACACTGACAGTTGAGAGTAATATAAACAAATGTAAAGATGCAGTATTAAATAATAACTGCAAAAAAATCTGTATTACATACCGTACTACTTTCATAATTTCATACCACCTCTTATTATTGTTGTGGTGAGCTCAAGTATTGTGAGTATCTAGTTAAAATGCCAGGGAATGCTGATCATCTCTGTAGAGTTCATCCCTCCAGTCAACTGAATATCACAGCAACAAGGGATGACTTCCATATTTTGATTCTCTTAATCCAGTACCACAAATACCACATAACACCATGGAACCATACAAAGTGCTGTTAGTGATTATGGAAGTACTTCTACAAAGCAAAGTCACGACACTACAGAAAAAGTTGGATTGCTAGATTGAGGTATATAGGTGCCACTATTTCAGACAGATGATTCATCTTATAAACAGATAATATAAACCTATGGTATCAATAAATACACTACCATAAAAGTATTTTCTCTTCTCTATGATTTTTTCTTTCTTTCTTTTTTTTTTTTAGAATATGACATAGAATTTATGCCATTGGACTTGGTAAAGTTTTTTTTTTTTAAAATTAAATCATAGCAGTGTACATTAATACTATCATAGGGTACAGTGTACTGTTTCTGTATACAATTTGAAATACTTTCATCCAACTGGTTAACATAGCCTTCATGTCTTTTTCTTACTGTGTTAAGACATTTATATTCTACATTTAGAGAGATTCACATGAACCCTTATAGGATGAACCATAGGTGTGATCCCACCAATCACCCTCCCTCCACCAACCCTCCCCCCTCCCCTCCCCTCCCCTCCCTCTCCCCTCTCCCCGTATTCCTGGGCTAAAATTGGGTTATAGCTTTCCTATGAAAGCTATAAATTAGTTTCATAGTAGGGCTGAGTACATTGGATACTTTTTCTTCCATTCATGGGATACTTTGCTAAGAAGAATATTTTCCAGCTCCATCCACGTAAACATGAAGGAGGTAAAGTCTCCATTTTTATTAATGGCTGCATAGTATTCCATGGTGTACGTATACCACAGTTTATTGATCCATTGATGGATCGATGGGCACTTGGGCTTCTTCCATGACCTGGCAATTATGAATTGGGCTGCAATGAACATTCTGATACAAATATCTTTATTGTAGTGTGATTTTTGGTCTTCTGGATATATACCTAATTGAGGAATTATAGGATCAAATGGCAGGTCTATTTTTAGTTCTCTAAGTGTTCTCCAGATGTCTTTCCAAAAGGTACATATTAGTTTTCATTCCCCCCAGCAGTGTAGGAGTGTTCCCTTTTCTCCACATCCACACCAGCATCTCTGGTTTTGGGATTTTGTGATATGGGCTAATCTCACTGGAGTTAGATGATATCTCAAAGTAGTTTTGATTTGCATTTCTCTGATGATTAAGGATAGTGAGCATTTTTTCATATATCTGTAGGCTGTACGCCGATCTTCTTCAGAGAAATTTCTCTTCAAGTCCCTTGCCCACCCTGAGATGGCATCACTCGTTTTCTTCTTGCTAATACGTTTAAGTTCTCTATGGATTCTGGTTATTAAACCTTTGTCGGAGACATA
This sequence comes from Galagoides demidoff, assembly GCA_963574575.1. Lineage (NCBI taxonomy): Eukaryota > Metazoa > Chordata > Mammalia > Primates > Galagidae > Galagoides > Galagoides demidoff. Next base: position 28,159 of record CAUYQV010050294.1, read on the forward strand.
ACCTG